>JALBCR010003979.1:0-42852 GCA_030710515.1 Abscondita cerata | reverse complement strand
CTCAGTAAACATAACAGTTGTGACTGATTATCTGAGGATACGTCAGAAGAAAATATTGATGCAAAGCTTTTCATGTTTTCATTTTTCTTAAAAATAAAAATTGAAGAAAAAATGCCTGTGTTTAATCATACTATATCTATGTATTCTAAATAAATAAATATAAATTATGATTCAGTACGCAACAATTCAAACTTCTTTAATACTTAATACTCTAATAGTTTTTTGGGTTGTTTTCTATAATTTTCATCCAGTTAATCTACTTCTTATATTTATGTGCTATATATTCCTAACGGTATAATAAGTTAAATAATTGCAGCTTGCTGCCATAACTGTTCCTAAAAAATTAATACGCTCTTAAATTTTGATCTGAAAAGTTTATACTCATGTCAATATTGAGGTAATTTATGGGCTATCTATTCTTTATCAATGAGAAGCAACCGAACAAAAGAATTACATAAAAAGTAAGCAAGTAAATCTGTCCTCCCTCTGTTATTTTAAAACAGAAACAAACATTTTTTTTTAATTTATTTGGGTGTAACATCTTAAAACATTTAAACAAAATTAATTCTGTTCTCAAAAACTAATAATCCGATCATGAT
Organism: Abscondita cerata; assembly: GCA_030710515.1. Classification (NCBI taxonomy): domain Eukaryota; kingdom Metazoa; phylum Arthropoda; class Insecta; order Coleoptera; family Lampyridae; genus Abscondita; species Abscondita cerata. The sequence continues at coordinate 42,253 of JALBCR010003979.1, read as the reverse complement.
CAAAATTATTGGTGTCGAGTAGGTTACATTGTGCGAGTGAAAATGGTGATGCACGAGCGATAGCGAGAGCAGAAATTTATTGAACAGAATTATTTATTATATTATTGTGTTTATTGTTTTAACATGGATATGAGAACCAAACTAAACAAACCCCTCACTGACTGACCGACCCTATAGTGGTTTGTAGTGACGTTTAATTTCATTTTCATTTTTTTATCTTCATTGAAAAAATTATGTTCGTTTTTTGTTTTAAAACTTCTAAATATGACAATTTTGAGGCATCTGATATATAATAATAATAAGTATACACTAGTGAAAAGAATCTTAGTTTTCAGAAGAACCAATTAAAAACGCTAATTCTTTGTACGACATTAAGGGTCTTTCAAATTACTCAAAATTGTTTGTATGTTTTGTTCTCGAGTTCAAACAGGAGAAAAATTAGAAGTCATAACATTAAAGAACTAACAAAATACATTTGCATTGTGAGGTTATTGTGTGAAAAACTTATAAAAAAATTGAAGAAGCCACGCACGTAAAGTCCAAAAATTCAGAAATGTAGCTGTAACTTGGTAACCCTAAATAATATTATTATTTTATGTATATGTTGTATAGGTTGTCATAGTGTGGAAGTGCCATTTTTATCTGCAGTAGCAAAAGTTACTTTCACTTTTAAATTGCTTTATCAAAATTGAATGGAAATCTGTATCACCACTTTATCTTTGTCATTTTCACTTATATTAACATCAAACATTAAAATATCCGACACATTTGAAAACCAATTAGTTTTTAATTATTATTATTCCTGTTTTATTATTTTTTCTCTCTTTCGTAGAAAAAAATAGTAGGTATTTACTATTCAAGATGAATTCCGTTTTTTGTCGTTCAAGAGATTGGTGACTCGCTATCGCTGGTGAGCAAATTTTTATCTCACGAAAAAATTTTCCTTATGTGAATTCTATTATCAAACGGTACAGTCAACCTCTCAGGACCTTTGCTTTTCTCACGAGTAAATATAAAATCACTTTCCCCTAAGTTCACTTTCTTTTCTCTTTGTTTTAAAAACCCTATTCCTGAACAAAAAGTTTCAGATCTGGTAACCAATACGCCCTTTTGGATTCAGATAGAGTATGGGTAAAAAGTCTAAAAAACCCGGGACACAAATATTTCTGACTCTCTAGCGACGTTGATGACGTAATCAATATGGCTGCCAAATTTTTGTAATGCAATTCTACATTTTCCTATAAACTCGGATTTGTGTTTTAATATTAATCTATATTGTTATTCAGTAGATTCCAACCGCATATTTGACATCATGATTTAGGTTCATTATATCCAGAAATACTTATAATTTTTTAAATATTTAATTTTTATTTCGATTTTGTTGAGGTATTTGGCTAAATTACTACTCTTTACACTACTCTTCCTGCAACTGGTAAAGTTAGAAGTAACTCACCTTTGCGCACTGTCAATCCACAGTACACTGATCATGATCTCGACATCTTGAGCGTATGGCACGTTTTCAGCTACATAGGTACAACAAATTCAAGCAAAATATCTCAAAATATGTAAAGAAGTTATAAATATTTCTGGTATTATAAACCTAAATGATGATGTAGAGCGCTTTCTGTTGAATAATAATCACTAACAATATAGATTAATATCAAAACAGAAACCCGAGTTATAGTACGGAATTGTTTAGAATCGCATCACAAAAATGTTGCTACCATATTGTTTTCAATGCCCCTAGAAAACCAGAAATACTTGTTTTTCGGTTTTTTTATAATCGTCTGATCTGAATCCAAACGAGCGCATTGGTTGCCAGACGTGAAATATTTTTGACCACCTCATCCCACTAAAATGCAAAACGAGCGAAATGGTCAAGTGAGACAAACCCAAAAAAATATTTTGGTGAACTATATTAAAAACCTACCAAATCTGCACACAGGAAAATTTACACCATCATTTACCAAAAAAATGCACAAAAGGTATGTGACAAAAGTGCAGTAACACTTAATGATACGTCCGAGCCTCCTCAAAAATTGGGATCCAATGGCGTAAGCTATATATTTTATTTCAATAACTCCACAAAAACGAGTATAAATTTGTTTATAAACGACCCTGTTTATTTTAAAATTTACAAGAGGTGAAAACAAAAAAATACCCTTCTTTGAAACATTCAGGAGAAAAATTCAATACAAAATGTCATTCTGTTACCTTAAAAAGTATTAAGAAGCCATTACACATTTTTCTGCAAATTCTTGTTTAGGCACGCGATAGCTTATGCGCATACTATGGCATTTATTGTGCTAAACTACCCAGGAATTTGCTGATGTAGGTTTACAATGGAATACTCCAGCCGTAAATATTTATTTTTCTGTTTTTTAAATTTTTTCAATTTTTATTAAAAAGAAATGGTTATTCTTGTTCCAATTAGAAATTCGTTCTTTATTTTTATATTTCGTCAGCATTATTGTTCCATACTTTGTCAAATCCATAGAATATTAATTCTATGATGAAACCTGGAACTCTCTCCAAATTTGGACGTCATGCCAGCTGCCATGTAGGGGAGAACGGGGCATAATTTAAAAAACAAAAAAAAAGTTGTTTCAATAAAAAAACATCATGTACCCTTTATACCCTGTTAACTGGGATAAAATAGACCCCATGGGGCGTGATGAACATATTACGTTTTGCTCAGGTCAAATACAACTATGACTAGATTCCGAATCCGCTGTCGTCTTCTCCGACACAAGTAATATGTGCCCATTTGCCACATTTGATGGACGAGATTCATCCTTCTGTAGATTGTGAATATAATTATCCACAATACAAGTATACTAAGTGACATAGAAAGAAGAACACCCAGTAATAATGAATATTTTGTAAATTTTTTTTTTGGGAATATATTTGTTTATATTAAGATAAAAACGATCAGTTTTTCAGCCATATTGCCCTAGCGGTTGTTTTGTTAACCTCATTCAAAAACACTTACGATTAAGTAGCCCTAAAACAATGAATTTAAGCGAGTTTGATATGGTGCGTAGAATTTTGGAATTGCGTGAGGCAATTGTGGTTTGTCTATGAGAGATATAGCCGCTAGAACGCAACGGAGTTTAAACACTGTGGCAGTCTGTGTTCGGGCATGGAACCAAGAGGGCCGTACACGAAGAGCGAGAGGTACAGGACGTCGTCGAAGAACCACAGAACGCGAAGATCGCCGTCTTAGACTATTGGCTTTACGGGACCGCTTCTCTTCTACACGGGCGATTGCGGACCAGTGGTTTGAAGAACATGGAAGACCGATTGGGATGCGAACCGTTTATAGACGGATAAGAACCTTTGGGCTCTTTTCATACCGTCCCCTTTTTGTGCTACCACTGACTCCAGAGCATCGACGTTATCGTCTAGCGTGGTGTAGAGAACGGGCAAATTGGGACCAAGAATGGAATTCAATTGTCTTTAGTGATGAATCCAGATTCTGTTTGGGTATGCATGACGGTCGTGCAAGGGTGAGAAGACGGCGCGGTGAAAGACAAGATCCCCAATTTTCTGTAAATAGGCATGTGCACCACACAGTTGGAGTTATGGTATGGGGAGCTATTGCTATTGGAAGTAGGTCACCTTTGGTCTTCATTAGAGGTAACATGACCGCTGCGCCTACATCCAGGAGGTCGTAGACTCCCATATTGTACCTTATGTTCAGACCATCCCCAACAGCACATTCCAACAAGACAACGCACGACCTCATGTTGCTAGGGTTTCTTTGGTTCATTTTGAGGCCAATCAAATTGCTTTGTTGCCTTGGCCACCAAGATCTCCCGATCTTTCGCCCATCGAGCACGTCTGGGATATTATGGGAAGAAGATTACTCAATTTACCTCACCCTGCACAAACTCTAGCGGCTTTGCAGCATCAGTTACAGATAGCATGGGATGAGATACCTCAAGAAGAAATCGATCACCTTATTAGAAGTATGCCCAGACGTGTTAATGAGTGCACAAGACATCGTGGTGGAGCAACACATTATTAAGTTTTTGAAGAAGTTAACAGTTTAATTTTTATCAAATTGTGATCGTTTACTAATCTAATTCGTATACACTAGTATACCAAAAATTGTTCAAATAAATTCATTATTACTGGGTGTTCTTTTTTCTATGTCACTTAGTATAGTCACCGGTTTCGAGTAGAAGCGGCGAATATGGGTTTTGGTCTAAATCTCTTTCTAACCATTGTAGACATGTGTTGTTATTATCTGGTGCTGTACAGATTTTCAAAATGGGTCCGTTCGCTTTATAGCATTCTTTTTAACAGTGTCTGTTTGATATGCTTTCCAACGTGCTTATGTGGACAACCTAGTATATTTTCTGTCCACTAGCCAGATGCTGGTTTTCGAAAGAGTTTGCCGACCTGGTAGACCCACTGTCCTACCAGGATGAGTTCTGTAACCATTTCTTTACCTCTTCACTATAATAAGTGTGCAATTAGGGAAGGAAGAGCACAATAACACAACATAATCTATAAGTTCTATGTTCTTAACATGCATGATAGATCCATTTAATAGCAGTAGTACTGGATCATCTTATTTTTGGAGTCGACCACTACACAAACTTTTAAAACCAAGTCAAAAGAATTCTTTTAATTATAATTTCTCCCCAAACAAAAATGGACCCTCTTTCATAGGAGTAGTGAAGGGATGATGGAATGAAACACCTGTCTCTTAATGAAGTGTCGACGTTTCGATCAACGAAAGCCGGTCTTTATCAAGACATCTAAAGGAAATTGGTGATATAACTATAATTAAAATAACTAAGGAGTTACAACAACATGTTTAAGAATTCTTTAATTATTCATCCCTTTTGTTGCATTCACTCCCATAGAATTTGGTGGTGTACCATTCATGAGCTTTATTTTCATCTTCTCCCCTGGGAACATAATCATGGGATGCATAAAAAAACCATTAGCGCTCATGCACATTTTCAGGGTAACTGTAGTTGCCCTCTCTCTGCTTAAAACGGAATCCCACTTTTCGCTTTTGCCGGCCAATTTTTATAAACACTTAGCCAGGATTGTTATACCAGTCTCGTCTACATTAAATATTTTGTTTGCTTTTATTTTGTATTTATTTATACACTCGTCTAGCATATTGAAAAATTTGTTCACAGAAACGCGGTTAAAACGTTCGGTTCGAGCAGCTGACAAGCTTCCTATTTTCTTAGTAACACTTTTTAAGAAATATTTTAGCCAGTCCTCTCCTGGTATGCGTTATTCGTAATCAAAGGTGTGACACAAGCCGTTTTTTTCCACCAGCTCATATGGTAGAATACAAAATTCTTTACTTGATAGACCAAATAGGCAACCTTCTACGCATTTTAGGTATTTAGCAAGTTCACTATCTTGTTCTTGAAAAAACGAGTTTGTAGCTGCTGGGTTTCACTATTTAACTAGATGATCGGGATTATAACATTCGTTTTAATTAATTTTTTACAGTGTAGTCCTGGAAATGTCGTAAGAACGAGCAGCTGCCTTGCAACTTAATTTTACATTTTTGATAGCTTTCCGCATTGTTCGAGGGACCAACCTTGTCTTGTAGTCTTTTTCACGTAATTTAAAACCATTTTGAAAAAAATATGTATAGTATTTTCGCTGTAGCTTTGCGGTTAAGTGATTAGGGATTTCCACTTGCAAACTGTATGCTTCAATATTTGTGAAAGTTAGTGGTACTTAAAATTTCTACATAGGTATTCGTCATTAAAATTGCAATTGGCTAGGAATGTAACAATTATAAAAATAAATGGTTTAGAACCCCTGACTTCTTATTTAAAAGTTTACATTTGAACAAAAGGGGCTCATTATTCCATTGTCACCAAACAATACTTAATGGTGTTGTTTACCTGTTTATTGCTCGAGGCGATTAGATATGCCCAATATTTTAGGTAGGTATAATATAAAATGTTAGAAGAGGACAACACTATAAGAGTATGTGATTTCTGAAATTAAGCGCTAATCACTTAACCGCAAAGCTACAGCGAAAATACTATAAATTTAAATAAAACACGTGCCATTAAGCTGCGCCCATAATCCCCAGGTGCCACTTTTTTTCAGATCTCATGTTAAAACAAACTTAGCCTAACAATTTAATTTTATAATAACATGTTAAGGTGTCGGAATGTCCTTACGGCGATATTTAATTAGAAACCACTTTGTATATAAACAAATTTATTTCTTCATAACTTTCAACGCTTAAAACATAATCATAACATGAACATAACATCAATTTTCAATAACTCTGAACCCTAGCTCTCTTTACACCACCAACTACACAAAAATACTGTTGGGCGGCAATTCAAAAATACCCTACAGTCGGCCTTTCCTGACTTGCGCGCCCTCGAGCATGAAAGTACAAAGCAATCCTTAAATCTAAAAATGAATACATTATTCATCACTTAAAACTAGTGAACATTATGGATTTATTTACTATTTGACCATAGTTTCATTTGGTCAGTTGAACACACAGTTTCAAAGGGAATCTGCGAAATTTGGAATCCATCTATGTCACCTATTATATATCGGTCATTACAAAGTACTTTTTTAACCTCATACGGCCCTTTTAAATTTGGGTATGAGTTTCTTATTCTGACCTGATGTTGAATCTTATATTTTAATAACAACATAAGAACCTACATCATAGATTTTGGCAATTTTATGTTTTGTTATAAGATCGTTCATTTTCTTTTGTGTTTTAATTATATTCTGCGATGCATCTCTTAATTCTAATAAATCACGGTCTTCTTCTGTAATTGAATCTAAGTGTAACTTTAAAATATCGTTAATAACACCAACTTGTTCAACTCCAAATAATAACTTACTGGGAGTCATCCCGATCGCACGGTGATATGTATTATTGAGTGCAAATTCAACTTTTGTAATACGCGATCCCATGTATCAGGAGTTTCACAGATTTTTGATAACATTGAGTTATAATTCTATTGAATCTCTCGACTTGGCCATTAGCCCTAGGGGTATGAGTGGCGATCAAAACATGTTTAATGTAATTTTCAGAAACAAAGTCTTTGAATAGGGTACTGGTATAACAAGAACCTCTATCTGAAATTATTCGTTTTGGAACACTAAAATTGCTAAAATACGTATATAAATGTTTAATAACCTCGCTAGTCTGGGTCGATTTACAAGGATATAGTTTTATGAACTTGTAAACCGTCTACAACCGAAAATATGTACTTGTAAGATTTGCTTGTTTTTTCCAAGGGACCGTAATGATCGATGTGAATGGTCAAAAAGGGTACTGTACCTTTATCTAGCCTGAACTGTAATTTATTCTTTGCCGCAACCCTAAATAAGTTCCTCAAAATATGCAAATGTTCTTCAATTGTAGTTGTCGCTACTAATATATCGTCTAAATATAACAAGATTTGATTTGTCTAATAAGTTCCTCAAAAATAAACGCAGTATACCTCTGGAAGGTTCTAGGAGCATTCGTAAGCCCAAAAGGCATTCGCACATATTCAAATTGTCCTAACGGGGTCACGAACGACGTATACTTAATCGAATCGGATGCATCTTCACGTGATGGAAACCGTTTCTCAAATCTAATGAAGTGAAATACTATTACGTAATCGATCCAATTGATCGTCTATTAAAGGGGTCGGGTAATTATCTTTTATCGTGATCTCGTTCAATTTTCTGTAATCAATACATAATCTAATTTCTCCGCATTTTTCTTTACTAAAACTATTGGACTTGAGTACGGGGAACTACTAGGTCTTATAACGCCTTCAAGTTGCAGTTTATCTAAAATTTCTTTTAATTTTCTTTATCGAATAAGAAATTCTATGTGGCCTAAAAGCAATTGGTTGTTCGTGTCTTAAAGATATTGTCATAGCAAAATCATTTTCAATAACTGCCACTTGAACTTCTTTAGAATAGGTGTCATAGATTTCACATAATTCGTTTTTACAGAGTTCTCAAGTTCATCATTAAAATTCAATTTATCCTTAACATCTCTATCGTTACAATAATCAATATGCAAAAGTTCGACGTCTGATTCAGAAACTTCAAGTTTATTGCAATCATCTCTATTAATTTTCTTAATATCAACAGAATTATTACCAAAGTTAATCTCTAAATCAGACGACGACACAAAATCTCTACCTAACAGGGATCCGTATTTCATTGTACAATCTGGGACAACATAAAAATTCATTTCAATATCAAAATCATTAATTTTACCACTTTTGTAAACATGCCTAATATATTTAACTTCGATCCGTTTATACCAGTGAATTCATCAGAGTTAGAATACTCATTAATGCATTCTGGAGAAACATATTTGGCTTTTATTAAGCTTATTGGACTACCTGTGTCAATCAACCCGATTACTTTATATTCGGTTACGCTTAAATCTAATTCATCGATTATATCAAACCTGAATGGTATTGTGTACGCCGATGTCAGTGTGGTTGCCTGCTGGACGACCATTGTGGTGCTGTCTGCTGCTCGAACGGTCACCGTTGTATCTCTTACAGGTGTCGATCTTCTTTTCTCTTCACAATGTTGTATCTTGTGACCCATCTTGCCGCAGTGAAAGCATGAACCAGGGCTTCTTTTTGTTGTTGACAGGAAGTGGCAACGTGTCCCATTTTCCCACAATTGAAACATACTTCTCTTCGAAGGAAACGTTGACCCCAAACATTAGTTTCTTCTTTACGTTCTACATAACTTGTATTACCACGATCACATGGAGTTACTTTATTCATAACTTGTAGTAAATCTGCTAGATTCTTAAATACGTGCATTCTTGCTTGGCTTTGCATTGTGCTGTTGTCAAATCGTGACAGTTGACATGGATTTTAGGTTAACAGTGACAGACGCGAGCATGAATTTAACCTTTCATATGCTGAATTAAAGTAGTATTTGTTATTTTCCACGCCTAACGTGAGTGGTAGCTTTGTCCTTGCACGTACCTCTCTTCTATCATGGCTACTCAAAACAAAGGTGGAACTGCTGTCGGCTGACGTTGAATACGTTCTGTTGGGAATGGTCGCGCGTCTGAGTAACGTGTGGTGCGTTGTGCGGAGAAAGGGCTGGTGCCTATTATACTCCGGCGGCCCGTTACGCCTCGCTTTCCACTACTTACTAGTTGCTTTATTTTCTTGTAATTACTTGAAGTGTAAAAGTATATGTTAAAATAATCAATTACATACAATGACGTCCCATGAAATGCCAATTTCCTCATGGAAACTCAAATAATTCCGACTTTACATTTTTGTGAAAGCCCTCCCACTTTTCATAAGAAAATTATTAGGAAATATTTCAAATGTGGTGACATACTTGCTCCCTGGGAGAAACCGCAACCGCACCAAGGAAGACGACGACCACAGCAGGACATACCTATAGCGATTTAAAAACCAAACTTTCAAGTTTGGTTAGACGGAGAGGCTGGTTACACATAAAAATCATGTATAATGTACATGATATTTGAATAGGAAGATAAGTTCTATTAAAGTTCTTAAACACTAAGCACCTAGTCTGCTTGCTCGCTTAGGAAGATTAAGGCGGTAGCAGCCGATAAAATCGATAATTTTGAGAAGAAAAAATATGATAAGACTCAAGGATAAAATTGTGTCAACATTTATGATTTGTTGCTAGATGTAACTTATTGGCAGACAATTTCGTGAAAGTAAAATAGTTGGCACACGGCAACAAACCTTATATAATTATTTATTATTAAACAAAGTTTACAGATCCATATTAAAAATAAGTTAAGTTTCTTCAAATGTTAATCCAAGTTTAAACAAACTAATACCATTTATTGAATGATATCCGATTATGCTTGGGGCTTCTCTAATTGTATCATACAATAGCTGTAAAGGTTAACTTATTGTCATCTGAATATTTTTTTTGACCGCATGAATATGAAAAAGTTGCTTGTTGATCTGCATTCTCCAAAGATGGTCGATTAGCAGGTACGAAACTATCATCTTCCGCAGCTACTTCCACTTTAGATTCTTGCGAGTAATCAATGATATGGTGAGTATTTCTCATACATGGATCTGGTACAGGTAATCCAAATCCATACTGAAATTTACCATCTCGAACTTTGTATCCTTGTTTTCTTGAAATCATTGTTGATATGATGTTTTTGGAGAAATGCCTAAAACAGTTACAATGAAAACTATGTTATACAAATACAATAAAGATTCAATACCTGGCAAGCTTGCACAATAACTTCCGGTAACACCATCCTCTGCACCTTCTAATCCATTCTCCCATGCATGATTAGCTATTCTACTTTGCTATAAATCCACTATCCCGTAAAAAATTTCAGCAGCTGCACTCGATTCTCAACTTCAGGGATGAGATATATGTAGGACTTGGAGGTAATAAATACTCAACAGGATCGGCCACTTCAAAATATCCTTTGTCACAATTAGATCTTGTGCTTTTAACTCTAGTATTGTTGATTTTCGCATAAAGGGCCAGTAAAAAGTCATTATGTTGATGGATTTGCTCTTGAGTTGTTAATAAACCACGAACTGTAGAATCAAACTGCATTTTTGTCATAGGGCTGCTGAATAAGAACCACTGCTTTAATAAACCAAAGTATTACCTCTTCAGATCATCTCCGAGAGATGCTTCTAAAAGCTTTCGTGCCTCATTCATTTTTTTTCACAATACAATTACAATTGTTTAATGCTGATAATAACAAGTACACAGCTGTGTATAAGTTATTATCTGAAATCGATAGCATATTAAAAGTAATAATTATTTCAAAGCTCTAAACTTACAATTTTACATAACCTAAACAAACCTTAAGCAGTGCCGGCTTTAAAATATTAAATATCTATTTTTAAACCAATTTTTAAATTATAGATGGCGTACGTTTAGAGTACGATGATCATGCGAATGAGAGAAAGTTCCTTCAACCTCCAGTTAATTTTATCTGTCCGTTAATCACCTTGGAAACGCGACATCCAATGATTTGATCGGTCAAAACTGTGTTTCCATAGTAGTTAACCGACTAATAAAGTTAACTGGAGTGAAAAGACCAGACCTTAGTAGCAGAAAATTTTCATAATAACAATGTTTGAATTATTAAAAAAAAATATAAAAAAGTCGTTTTCTTACGACGATTTATTTCTTAAATTAACCTGCTTTATCTTTGCGCTATCTACCAACCAGCTGTTGCACCTCTAATCACTGCTACTGATAATCCCGTTGCTGTTATAAGAATCACAAACTTGTCCATACATTTCTAACCTAAGTTTATAAGTTTAAAATTATAACAAAATGAATTTAACTCATGTGCTTAAAATCGTAATCGTAAATAAAAAATTTATTATCATAGAGTTTATTTTTAATGTTTTAGACATCTATCACGAACAATAAGACATAGTTTGTATGTTTGTTCAATAACAACTGACGTTAAATATAACATTGAAATACCAAAAAGAATTAATCGTGGCCCTACTGACATACTAAGGGCCTTTAGAAAGCACCATTAAGAGAGATTACACAGCTCCTCATTTATAAATATCATGATGACCCTTATCTTATTCCAATGTCTAACTTGGGCAAACTAACTTTTGCTATGGCTCAGGAGGCTAGGCGTAAAGCAGCACATTGGGTGCGTCAAGAAAATGCCAATTTATTTGTGCATCAAGAAGCTGAACCGATGATAAAAGCTTTTGCTCCCAAAATTATCTGATAATGAGGACAGCAGAGTAATCTATTAGTGATTTAAATGAAGATTTCAAACAGTTATACCTGTGATGTCGTCAGCAATTTATAAATTGTTGAAAAGCAAAGACATAGATATACCCACTGAAACCATGCAACAATTACTACAACTGTTATGCTTTTATAACCATGAAGAACCTTTACCAGATGAGTTTATCGAAGAAAGATGGTTTACACAATCTTCTAAAGGAAAAGAGAGACAAAGAAAGACGTGGAAGTATGTGCTACTTTGTAAAAATTATATTGATTATGATTGAGATATTTTAGAGATGGCGATCTGGCAGAAGAGATCTTTATTTCATTTAATAATCCAACTGCAGAGGCATATTCAGCATTGATTCAGGGGATGGCTTTAAGTATGGACAGGTGGATCGAGCCTGGCAACTTTTTGAAGAAGCTTTATCAAAAATCTTTTAATTTCTGTCAATGCGCATAACCCCATTATAGGTGTAGCTAATTATCTCAAAGAAGCATATGGATCTACGATGGTCGTTCGCCGTTCTTGAAATTTTGTCTTTATGAACCAAGCTAAACTTAAACCCAATTTGAGAACACTGAATAGTATTCTAAAAACGTTAAGTACTATGGGTACTTCTAAAGTTGTTAAAGAAAATGCTTTAAAACGTTATCTGAGTTTAGAGCGCTGAACATTGAACCTTGTTTAAGCTCTTGGTATTATCTTTTAATCACATTTTGTAAAGGAACGTAAGCTATCAAGTTTTAAATTATTTTAAAATTTGTTTTTAATCATTAACAGGAGGGCCTGTAAGTTCAATATTGAAAAGTATATTGACTGAGCTTGATGGAAAAAGACTTAAAGATTCAAGATGAAAAAGATACATCATTTTTTGTCACTGCAATGGATGTTTGTCATCATCATTTACATGATGCTGAACTGGCAAATCGAGTTCATCACTTATTAAACTCGCACAATAATTATGATTTAATTGGTGATTCATATAAAGAATCAATTTATTAGTAAGTGTGTCGTTTTAAGCAAATTCTTGTTAATTGACTAATTTCAGTCGTCACTACATAACTTTACTTTGTAACACCGAACCTGTGGAGGAATTCATGCAAAACACTTATTTGAAATTAATTCCTCATATTTACGTCCCAGAACCAAGTGTTATGTTGGAAATATTAAAGTGTATTGAAGCTAACGATGCTGTAGAGTACATGCCAAGATTGTGGTCAGATATAATTATTTTGACCATATCAATAGAGAAAATTTGATAAATTTAGTTTTAAACATTTTAGTCAGTAGCAGAAATCTTGAAAATACTCTTCCGAGAGATTTTCTATTATCGCCTGGGATATTTACACACGGCTTATCAATCAAAATGAAAATAGAACAAACAAATTAAGGTTTTTATTACTCATTACTAGTATGAATTAAATTTTACATAATCTTTTAGTTTTACTGGCGATATGTTGGGAAAAATTATCACTTTATTGCTGAGGAACAACGACTATGAAAAAGCTTGTGTTGTTATGGATAAGTTACAGAATGACCAAAGTGTAGTGCTTGGTGTTCCAAGTTTTGAATCTTTACAGTTATTTGTGGATCACTGCATTAAAGAGAAATTACCTTCTAAAGCGATTGTAAGTAACTCCTTTATAAAATCTTGATCATAGAACATTACCTATTTTAGAATTGCATACAATATGCTGTAGACAGTGGTTTTGAAGATTCTGCAACTTTAGCTGTTTCTTTGAATAAAGCATTAACCTTAGATGAAACTCATTTGAATAAACTCGCTGTAATTGTTGGACCAGATGTGTTACAATGAATAATATGTTAGCGTTCTAAAGTTTTTATAAAATTAAATTATTCTTAAGTTTTAAGATTATTAATCATATTCTGTGTTACTGTGGAGGTGTTAAATAAGGCAGTCAATGTTCAACTTCAATTAAGCAGTATTTGACTGATGAAATTTGAAAGTATCTTTCCTGGCAAAACAGTCTCGAACCTGAAGATTTAACCATGAGAAATTTGACCTAAGTATCATTTGACAACGAGACTTTCCCAAACTCTGAAATAATCAGTTGTAATATGTTAAGTGAAGTGCCTTCGAGGAATTATTGTTGGATAAAGCACAAGTGTAACATTTACACAAAATTATCTGCTATACATTACGATTACGAAACATATTTTGCTAGAGAATTTCCCGAATCTATATTTCAAACGAATCAAGTGAGAACCCTACCAATAACATTTAGTCTTTACAAGAAATAAATAAAAGTTACTTACCAAATTATTGAACTTTCAATTTTTTGGCATCGATAATTTGTCGGCAATTGGTTGTTATTCAAAAAATAAAAATTTGTCATTGGCTCAAATTTTATGAGGGGAAATTTTCAAATACTGCATTTGCTCATGGTGCCACAAAATGAATATTTGGTTGCTTGTATTTAGGCGTAGTTGGAATACTAAGCTTTTCAGGATATACATTTACATTTTTTCAATTATAAATCCGGGGAAATTGTTTTGAAAAAGTGGGAAATAATCGCGCAAACGGAAAAACCACATAGGCTTGTAGAAGATTCCTTGCTGAATATAAATCTAAGTTCTCGACTCCCTACCCCCGAAAACGGTAAAATTCGTTTGATCGGTTATAACTCGTGATGCTGTACTCGTAACTATTCAAAGTTATTGTTTAGCAGGGAATTCTACTAGTTCAAGAGTCTCCATTCTGTTCAGTTTATGACACCCAAAATTTTCTATCCCGTAAATTAATTGACTAAGTTATGAGGTCGCGGAATAAAACGACAGAACGCCACGATAGCGCACCCAGATTGCGGAATGTCCGAATAAACGCTAGCAAACTCAACTTGCGCCTCTTTTAAGGGCAACGAAATTGAGAGATTGATACTCTTTTTTACTAAAACTGCTTCATTTTTTCAAAGTCGCGTTTTTCGCATACAAAACTAAGGAAAAAGTCTACACAGCGACTACAAAGTTACTATTTATATCTCCAAAACCATTCTTGCTATAATCTTTTTGAAAATAGATTGCAGTTTGCCTTCATTAGTGAAGAAACTTTTGTACGAACTTTTCTTTGTAGCTGCCCTAATAAGTGAAATAATTGATTTAGTGATGATGAAGACTACTTAATTTATCTTATAGCTAACGGGATTCCCAAAAAATTGGGCCTTCTTGTAGGAGTTAGGTGGTACCAATCAATGAAACACGGTACCTTTTTAGTTGTTTGGTGTTTATTTTGTTCGCCGCAGTTTCCTACGGACCATTTCTCATAGGAAGGAAATTTGAAAAGGAACTCTAGTTCAGTTTTATTGTGACGTTTCGCATTGAGTAGTCAATGCTTCATCGGACACTAAATTATTATTAGAAAAGAGACAATTAGTTAAAAACATCGGGTAACTTTACAGGTGAATATAGTCTTTTTACATATAAGTAATAAATATTAGATAAATGGTAATTAGTTTTGTGTGGCCAGACTTTTTCAAGATATCAAAGGCATAGTGTTGTCAAGAATTCCAAAATAAGTGCCTCTTTGGACCAGACCATACAAACGGAGAACGAGCTTTCTTGTCTTCGGATACCTACTTACCTAAACAAAATACGTAACGACTACTGAAGAAAAAATCACAGTGATTTGCAATATACTTTGTTGTTGAATTAAGACTTAAGAGGAAGCTTCCGTTTCTATTGACAATTGACATAGGTAAGTGCTACACAATAGTAAGCAATATTCTAATATATTTTTATAGGTAATTGCATATACTTTAACGGTTTAAATGTCTGTTTATTTATATAGTTTATTTAAGTCCGACGTTTCGGTTGTTTCACAATTTCCGTGGTCGAAAAATGAGTGATGGAAAGAAGAGACTTAATGGCGCCGAGTAAGTACAGGAAAAAGCCAAAATAAAAAACGATGAACAAGAACAATCAAAGCCTTTTTAAAAATGAAAACAGGGTAAGGGTTTACGTATAGCATAAGAGAACTCGGGGACTATACGGAAAAATCATTATAAGGTTCTAGTCCGATTGAGGTGAAGCTGTATCATCGTAATCAGTCAGATCAGTGGGAAAACGTATTCCGATCATCGACGTTATTTACCGAAAAATATATGAAGAATAATGAAGTTAAGGAAAAGAATTGGCTTGTCTATTTGGAAACCAAAGGCTTGGTAGTGGACCCTGTTTGGATTTACATCTTTTGAGAACAGCGCACAGTTTGACTAGCAAAGGTTCAATGATTGGAAGAAAGCATTCGAGTAGCTCAACACAACTCTCTAAATCATAAATCCTGCATCTTCGCTTTAAGAGCTAGAGGTATGATTCACGGCAATATCCAATGAATGAAGAACCTAAAATACTCTCCTGCTCCAAAGACTATTTTAGAGTGAACACCTTTTTGGTCATCATTGATAGACTAATCGCTAAAATACGTAGAAGGATGAATGCTTACTTAAACATTAAAGAAAATTTTCGTTTTTGACAAAATGACTGAACTTTAACACAAAGAGTTACAGAAGTGAAGTATTATATCAATGATTTTGAGGACGATTTGGTTCAAGAATGTGTGCATTTTCACAGTCACATTTTTCTAATAAAACTCCAGAGTGTGCAGTGAAGCCTGGATCAAAATCACTACTACTCAGTCTCTCTTTGTGTTTGAGAAATCAATCTCTGTCTAATGTTTACCTTAACTTGGATGTAGCTCCCGCATCAAACTTTCCACTCCGGCTAAAAATTGTTCTGTTTAAAACGCGTGAAAACTTATAATAGTCTTCATTATCTTCAGAAAAAATGAATTCTTTAGCTCTATTCCACATTTCTATGAAAAAGTCCTGTAAAATTGTAATTCGTCAGGAAGAAGAATTTGATTCTATACGCTTAAATAAAATGTTAGTTATTTGTGAAAAAATAGTCGAGTTTATAATATATATTTGAAGTTATATTTAATGATTTATATGTCAACTAATAGAAGTTAGGTATATTGAATTAAATAAAATGTTACCCATAATAATTTAGGTATTTAAATATTAGTTATTTAATTGTAATAATCACTCCCTTCCGTCCCATAGCAAAAGGAGCGTCATATCAAACAGGGCCTAGGGCGGCATCAAATCTAAATCCACCGCTGCTTAGTACCTTCACTGTGATACAACGTTCAATTTGAAATAAAAACTTTTCATTTGACCGTTCGAATTCGAAATATCAATGTTCGTAGTGGTCATGGAAAAAATTTCATCACTTCCATGCATCACATTAAACAACCGCTTTTGGTTGATTTTAGTTTTAGGCAACTAGGAACCAGTTTCTTCTATATATATCTAAGAGTCATGTCATATAATTTTCCCTTCTACAACTCCCTGCTACTTCTATATTGCACTGGAATATTTTTGAACTATAATAAAAAAAATATATATTGCGTACAATTTACAACCTATATACTACAATAAATGTTCAAATACTGACCAAAACAAGAAAATAAGTTAGCATAACATCCGCATGTACTGTGTTTACATTATTAACCGACTTTCACTCATTTATAAGATGAAATTGTTTTTTGTAACGGTTTCGGACTTTATCGGTAGGTTCCTCTGTTGTTTTGTTCGCACTTTTACAAAATTCAAGTAAGAAACACAGACCTAGTTGCATCAAACCAAACTATGAAACCAACATTTGGAAATGTGTTGTTATGTAAATGAAGTGTGGTTACTATTTCTTTCACTTTATTTTGTTGCCATTTTTTATAATTACTTTAAAATTTAAAAATCGTATGAAGTAAAACACATACCGTTATATGTTCTGGAAATCATGTTACAGTCTCTGTTTTGATAACATCTTCCTCGATTGTATATACAAAGATTTCTAGAGTCGTCTCAATCCGTTCGCCCGGGAAACTTACACGCTGATCATGAAAAATATTTAAAATTTTTATTTTTATATTGTTTGTGTTGTTTATAATTATAGAAACTATTTATTGCTAAATTTGCCTAAAAGTTAATCTACGAAAACACCTTTAAAGTCTCAATCCGTTCGCCATGGAAACTTACACGCTGATTATGAAATATATTGTTTTTACTCCCAACGCCCTGGTCAGATTAAAAGTTAACCATACTTCAGTTCAACTCTTGCTGGAGGTATAATTGGTGTAAAATGTGAAGAGGTTCTGTCACCATCCCAAACTGTTTAAATCTTAAAATAGCAAATTCGCCATAAACGCATCTCCTTAAGTTAATTTAAACTATTTTCCACAATGTAATTTTTTTCTTTTTCTCAAACAAAATTTCTCTGTTTCTCAAAGACAGTAACAACAACAACAGCAGGTACTTAAAGAATCATTTTGTTGAACTGCCTATGTAAAATGAAAGTTACATTTAATCAAGTAGGTACTAACGTTACTGAATTTTATGGCCAAACTGTATTTTATAAATTACATACATTTTAGACATAACTAGTTGAAACCCCGTCCAGTAGGACGGGTGGTAAGAACTGGCTTATGCAAAAAAATTTCCACGAATCCCGACATTCTCCCCGCAATTCCAATTATATAGTTAGTTTTGGCCTAGGACCTACAGGGACTGAGTCTATAAAGAACTTAACAAACACATAAATTTTGGATTGTAGTATATAGATTAGTTGAAAGCCCCGTCCTGTCGGACAGATGGTAGAAAAGGGATATTTTTTCCACTACGTGAGTCTAAGCTCCCCTGGTGGGGGCCCCTCTCCCCGAATCCCCTCATTCTCCCGCGCAATTCAGTACTGATTCAAATTATATGGTTAGGACCTACAGGGGCCCGGTCTATAAAGTTTCTAACAAACAAACACACAAATTTTGGATTTTAGTATATACTAGAACTAGATAACAATTTGTGGGCTTAGAAATTTTCTCATTTAATTCGAGTACTAGTGAAAAATATCTACTTATAATGGATGAAATTTTCATTAACTGTTGCAGGTAATCGCTTACACATAAGAAAAAGAATTTAGTGTAATATAGGGTACCTACTCATGTTATATTTAAGTTACTATTAGAACTCAATATAAGAATGTAATTTAATTTTGTATTAATTCCGTTACATCTATGCACCAAGTCACGATATCTCTTAATTGGAATACCGAATCCAATGCAATCTAATTTTGATTGAATTTGCTTTATAAATTTTTAATTCTTGTAATCTTGCCCTTTCGTTCGTTTTACCGAGCTTAATTCGATTTCTTTGAACTGATACGATTTCATATACGAACATCGATCATTTATAAGCAAGACCTGAATTCATATTTTTTTAATAGCATTGTTCATTTTTCTGTGTTATTTTGTATATAAGCGGGTTGATGAGAGATGTTTTCGTACTATAAAATGACAGTGGTATTGGTTGCATGCTTGCTTTTTTTGGTATATGTGAAGGGAGACAATTTTCCATCTTTATTAACAACTAATGCTACTTTGGGTAAGTTTATTATAGGTGATATTAGCGAATGTTTTTTTCCATTATTGTGAATAATATACCTAGAGCCAATAATATAACATTCTCATTCTGGCACACCTCTACGACTGTGGATTTAAATGCATTATTTTCTAGCTCTAGAGATAGAATTTTTTTTACATTGAAGTACCTTTCACTCCCATCAAATTTTTATTCCAATATTGGTATAGAATATACTATTATTAACTGGTACGTTTTCCTCCAAAAAATTTTTTATAGTTGAGTCTGTTTGAATCCTGAGGTATATCCGAAATTGGCTACCAAAATTGATTAATTTTATTAATCAGCATCATGCTGATGATGAGTACATGTTTTGGGCCGACTTTGTATCATCGCACTATGCTAGATCTACGCGAAACTGGTTAGACGCCCACCAAGTGCCATATGTCCCGAAAAAAGTCAACCCACCAGATGTTCCCCAGGCAAGACCAATAGAAAATTTTTGGGCTCTGCTGGCCGGAAAGGTTTATGATAACACAACTCAACAAAAAAAAATAAATAATTTATTGCCTTAGTTATCTCTATGAATTTTCATAGTTTAGAATGCACAATTTAAGAATACAATCAATGGTGTACCAAATTGGCTGTCGTTTTATGTAGAAATTCAAATTACATTGAACATTTTAACCTTCCTCACACGTTAAACATATTTCAATACTTATTGATTACGCGAATCTGTGATGTCCAAGTGATCGGTGACTCTTACTCACTCACTTACTTGTCTAAAATTTAAATTGGTTAGTTTTCCGCAGAATTACAAGACCAACAACATGCATTTTCGTAAGTTTTACGCTTAGCTTAATACTTTGTTATATTCCCAAAATTGTTCAAAAAAGTTCATCCCGAAAAATATCGATATGATTCTGATGTATTTTCTTACTTCTGTGGAGTCTATACAACTACGAGGATGTATTGATATCTAGTTAGCCTAGACCAGTTCCTTGCATAAACAAAATATTGCGTTACCATAGCAACAAACAATAACTTATTAGAAGTGTCAGTGTAAAGTTTGACGTCAAAAAAGTAAACCAGAGTCACGCAATAAATTAAATGAAAAAGATGTCCACCGAAATTGTGAAAATCGAAAATTGGAGTATCGAGCCATCATCAAGTACCTGTATTTAAAAGGGTTAAGAGGTAAGCAGATTTACGAAGATATGCTTAATACCCTTGGTGATCAATGTCCTTCGTATGCGACCGTCAAAAATTGGAATGCAAGCTTCAAAAGAGGTAAAATTTTCCATTGAAGATGATGACCGATCGGGAAGGCCAGTTTCTGTGTCAGTCCCCGAAAATATCGATGCAGTTCATGACATGATTTTATCAGACCGTCGAATTGGGCTAAAACGGATATCTGAAGCACTGAATATTTTATACGAACGCGTTCATCATATGGTACACGTCAATTTGGACATGAGAAAAATTGCTGCAAAATGGATCCCCAAATGTTTGAATGTTGACCAAAAGCGTGCAAGGGTAGAAGCATCGCGTTCGATCTGTGCTCGATTTGAAAACGATGTAGACTTCTTAAACCGAATTGTTACTATGGATGAGACTTGGGTACATTTCTACGATCCAGAAACAAAGCAACAATCGATGGAATGGCGACACTCTGGTTCTCCAAGACCTAAAAAGTTTCGTGTCCAAAATCTGCTGGAAAAGTTCTTGCTTCAGTTTTTGGGATTGCCATGGAGTAATCATGATTGATTTTTGGATAAGGGTAGAACAATAACTGGAGATTACTATTCGACATTACTGACCACTCTACGGGAAAATATTAAAAAGAAAAAACGCGGAAAAGCTATCCAAAAGGTGTTTTGTTTTTGCAGGACAACGCCCCTGCACACAAATCATGTTGCCATGCAAAAAATTCGTGATTTAGGGTTTGAATTACTAGAACACCCCCCCTTATTCACCCGATTTGGCTCCGTCCGACTATCACCTCTTTCCTCAACTGAAAAAAAGTTTAAAAGGTCGTACATTTTCTTCCAACAAGGAGGTAATAGAAGCTGTGGAGGTCTGGTTTGCAGAGCAAGAAAAAACATTTTTTTGAAAGGTCTAGAAACGTTGCAGGTTCGCTGTAAAAAATGTATAAAATTAAGAGGAAAATATGTTGAGTAATAAAATATTTTGACATTGAAATTTTGTTTGGTTCTATAGTAGGCTAAGAATTTTTCAATATAACCTCGTACAAAACACATACGAAACATCACTGATTTTGTGAAGGAAATTTATGCTGCTTATTTCGAACTACAAACTGAAAAACAAGAACGGTCATGCGTTTCTTATAAGGTTTGTAAATCTTGGTGTTGAATCTTTGGTCCTTGTGGAATCTTAGTAGATACCTTTGATTTGGAAGGAGCCCAAAAATTATTTTAATGATTGCTACTTTTGTGTAGTAGAGAAGGGTTCATACATAAAACGAAACTATTCCAATTTAGAGTCTATAGATTGTCTTGTGCTATATAGTCAAGAACTTCAACTAATCGTCTAATCCACTCCTCACAAAAGAATGATACTCTCTCAGAAGCATATGTAAGTATGTTACTAAATTCACAACAATTAATACAGTCTACCGGTACAAGTGGAAATGAATATATAGAAGAAACTTCAGCTTTTTCACAAAAAACTTAGTGATTTGATACGAAATCTTAACTCATCAAAACAGGCATCAGAACTTTTAACATCAAGACTCAGAGAAAAGAATTTATTGCCATCAATAGTAAGAATTACTGAATATAGAACAAGGGAAAAAGAAATTTTACTGTATTTTAGTGAACACGAAGAGCTTGTTTATTGTAACAACATCGAGAATTTACTTTTAGAAATTTGTTTTATTGACAGCTCCAAAAGGAGTCTAAAATCTCTTTTACTACACAATGGAAACTGATATGCATCTATTCCAATTGCCCATTTCACGAAACTCAAAGACGAATATCAGAATATTAAACTAGTTCTAGAAAAAATTAGTTTCTACGAACATCAGTGGTCAATTGGTGTTGATTTAAAAATGGTTAACTTCTTACTTGGTGAGCAAAGTAGATATACAAAATATCCTTGCTTTTATGTCTCTGGAATAGTCAAACAAAACAAAATCACTGGAACGAAAAATTGTAGTCTTTGAAAAACGTTTTAATCGTAGGTTAATGTGGTGAACGAGCCATTGTTAGACAGCTATGTATGATGGTGAAAGAGTTTGTTAAAGCATTGGACAAGAACGGGAAATATTTTAAATATATTTGCAAAACATTTCCGAAGTTGAGCATAGAAAAATTAAAAGCAGGTATTTTTGACGGTTTTCAAATTCCGACGTTAAAGATATCAACTTCAAAGGAATGAAGACTACTGTGGAGGCTGCAGCTTGGAGTGGTTTGTCATCAGTAGTCGAAAATTTTCTCAGTAACGATAAATCGCCAAATTATTGAGACATTATTGTGAAAAATATATTAGAAAAGCTCAGAATTTTAGGAGCGAATATGAGTATCAAATTGCATTTCCTCCACAGTCACTTGGATGGATTTCTACATAATCTAGGAGACTATAACAAGGAAGAGGGAAAACACTTCCAACAGGACGGGAAAGTAATCAAGGAGGTATCAGGAAAGGTGGGGTCGCCATATGATGGACCAATTACTGCTGCACTCTGCAGAGGCATGGTTTCCAAACATCCCATAAAAGAAAATCTTATAAAAGGTCTTTCTCACAAGTATGTTTTTGTATTTTTCAATATTATAAAAAAAATTGTTAAAAATAATTATTTTTGATAATAAACTACTATTTTTTACACAATTATCATAAGATTTCAATTAAAAAAATTGAGCCAATCTTGCAAAACTATTAATAGCTTCATAATTACGGTTCTAAAGTCATCCTAAAATCACTACCGCATCAAGGGCAACAAAATCACTGTTGACCAGTGTAATGGTTGGAAAGCCTAAAATGAACAAGAGTTGCTGCAAAATTAGAGAAGTAGACTTGGAACGCGTCCAAAATCTGAAGCGTCTCGTAAATAAAAACTTCCAATTATTGAGGATAAAAAAACCTCTAGTCGTTATGTAGCAATTATGTGTTACCGCACAGAGGTTCCTACATACTTTTTTTCTCATAGACCACTTTAAACATTTTGCTGGATCTGGTGGACCCCTGCAGCTATTACATTTACTAACTTACTTCCAAAACCCGAAAAAATATATGTCTATGTAAATCTGTGTTGTGGCTATTTTTCAATCAACTATGAGTTGAAAGTTTTCGAAAAAAAGGTGAGAATTTATATTGCTTTGATTATGCTGTGAGTATTGTCATTCAAGCTAAGTTTCAAAGCCAGTCTAAAAGCGTCTTCATCCAACAGTTGGATTCCTACTTTACTTTTTGTATTCTAAGATTGACTCACAGTACAAAAAACCAATAATCTCCCACTTCGGATTGGTAAAAGTAAAAATAAATATTTTCTTGTTTTGTAGCTATTTATTCAAACACAAAAATTACTACACTTTTAATTATGTTGTTATAACAGTCTTAGTAGAATCAAAATTTAACATCAAAACTAATAATGATTATTATTTTAAACAGTTGCAATATAATCAAAACTTTGATTATATTGCGACTGTTTTAAAATAATAATCATAATAAGATAAATGTTATTTATCTCAGATTACCATTGTAATCTGAGATAAAAGTTATAATTTTAATGGGAGGGATGTACTTGGTGAATTGACAGCAAATTATCAATATTTGGCTTGAGTTTAGTTAAGTATAACCGTAAATCTCCTCGCTCTGTAATATTTAATCTGCTCCGTTTTTTGTCAACAAGTTTGTTACGGCACTAAAACTGCGTTCGACAAGATATGACGAAGGAAACGCTATGAGAAATTTTTGTACAATTCCCCACAGTCCTGGATATTTTTCAGGTATTTGTGCCTGCAGCCAAAATGATTGATACCCTCTTTTGAATGCTACTTTGAGCTCCTCATTAGTGCTAAGCTCTGAGTAGCTCTTCTTGCAGTACCACATTTGCCACGACAGGGACAAAAAAGGGAAAAAAAAAAAAGGGGGAAAAATCCATCGACAGAATGTCTTCAAATCTGATTTTAAAAACATCATACAGGGCAATCAAATGTTGAACATACGTCTGAATATCTTCGTCGAGGCATTCTACCTGCGATAAATTTGGAAATTTTGCTTCATAAGTTTCAGTTTACCAAGAAAAGCTGAAATTTCACTCTTTGTTTTTATCAAATTGAGGCTGTCCCCTTGTAACTGTAGGTTGAGGTCATTGAATTTTTGAACAAATCTGTCAAATACGCAATGTCTGGTTTGAAATTCATGAGGTTTTCTTTAAAACAGGATCTTTAGTGTTCAAAAACTCTAAAACAGAGTCGAAAAGCAAATAGAATCTTGATAGACATGCACCTTTCGACAACCAGCGTACTTCGGTATGTAGCAGCAATCGTTGGAAGTCCTCATCATTTTCTTCGCACAACTGTGCAAATAAGCGCGTATTTAATGTATTGCTTCTTATTTTGTTAACTGCATTAATCACAAATTGAAGCGCTTGGTGCAATCTATCACTCAATTTTTTTCGCTACTAGATGTTGTCGGTGGATGACACAGTGAATTGCAATTACCTCTGGTATAATCCTTTTAAGATGACTTATAAACCCACGATATCGCCCGACCATGGCAGGAGCTCCATCTGTTGCCACCGAAATAATGTTTGTGAATTGCAATTAATTTTTCCTTGTAAAAAAAAAAAAAAAAAAAAAAAAAAAAAAAACAAAAAAAAAGACAAAAGACAACAAAAGTGTTTGACAAATATTAACTCAACAAACATTTGTTCGCCTTTGATAAATCGAACATATGCCAATAATAATGCTTCATTGCCAGGTAAAGTTGACTCGTCCAGTTGAATAGAAAAATGAGTTGTTTGCAGATAATTACACAAGAAACTTTCAACATCAGAGCTCATTTCATCAATACGTCTTTGTACAGTGTTGTTACTCAAAGGAATTCTTTTAAGTATGTCAAATGAAGATTTGTGCAGGACAGTTTTTAAGACCTCTTCAACAGCAGGCAAAATTAACTCCTCTCCAATGGTATGCGGTTTCCCAGATTTTGCTATAAGTAATGAGATATTGTAAGATGCCCGCAAGCCATCGTCGTTGCTTTCAGACGTTGAAGCGAACATACTATGCACGGTGGGTCTCTTTTCATACTTTTCCTTCAATGTTTGGAAATATTTCAAATCCTTACCTATTTTGTCAGGATGACACCTTCTTAGATGATCTTCCAGCTTCGATGGTTTCATAGAGTCATTGCTCAAGACTTTGTTGCATAAAAGACACATGGGCAATCGCTTGTCTGTATTTGATGGAAGAAAACCAAATTTCAAATATTCAACACTGTACTTGTCTTAGATTCAGCCATGTTTCGTATCAATTACTTACCTGTAAATATGAAAAAAATGTTTGTTAAGTAATCTTAAAATGATTTAACAAACATAATAGAAGTGGCTTTTTAAGATACAAGTTGCTAACAAATAGAAAGGTAGGTACTTACTTTTCCAACACTGGCAAACAATAATATCAATTCACTTTAATTTTCAAAAGTCTGAAAACTACTTCCGTCACTGGTAGAACACTTATATAGGTACACTTTCTTTTTTGAAATACAGAAAACAACTGAGTAAATGTTTGATCATTAGCAATCGTATTTATATTAAAAAAAAATCCAAAAAGTTCATGCAAGTTCAGACAAACGACTTTAACTAGGCGGGCGGGCGGCGCGGCATCGGCGAGTCTTCCGAACACGCTCTTATCTGAATATGGAATATGCAAGTTCTAACAAAAAACAATTGCTGAGCTTCTTATAATATTGTCTTCCTAAAATCATAGGAGAAGTCAAGCTTCTTATAATATTGTCTGCCTATATATTATTGTCTCCCTTATTCATAGGAGAAGCTCAAGTCGGGTCGCCTAATACATTTTTATAGACCCCGATTAACGAGTTGTGGACCCCCATTATTTTACCACGCAAGCGTAGACCCCTATCGGGCTCCTGTGGACCCCTGGGGGTCCACCTGGACCACTTGGGATTCTAGGTGTAAAAGTCTAAGAATCATACATTATTGTTATGCTACGTTGATTGAATAAAACTTTTTTAAGTTTAAATAAAATCATTAAATATTTTTTTCCTAAAACTTATGTAACAGGTGTCAGAATAAACATTTTATTAGATTCCAAGTTAGCTTTGCAACTCAATGCACTAATAATTTTTTGTCTACATCGCAACCATGACGGAAAGCAAATCAAAGCTTTAGAAGATCACATCATCAATTCACTTGAGTCTCAAAAAAAATTAATCCCTACTTCACATTCTCGTTTCAAACTTTGGTAGATTTCTAATGTAAAAGACTATGGGAAACCTGTTCATTTTCATATAGCAGAGGAGATAAACTGTTTGAACCTGCCGATTTATTTGATTTTGTGATTTTACCACATCTATAGTGACATTTTTTCCAGCTTTGTATACCATGTTTGTAATCTGTAATGCATTGTAATGTTCCAGTCATTAAAGTTTTATTTAAAGGGGTAACCTGAATTTTAATTAAACTTCGTGTGGATGTTTCTCAATAAAATCAGCTTTCTAACAGATATTAATTTTTTTGTTTACCCAATTTTTCAAAACTTTTCTTATTAGTTTTATAGTCCCACGGCAAATTTCTGCGACTTGCAAAGAGTTTTTTTGAGTTTTTGTCGCAAAAATAGCTTCGGTACAGGGGTCGTATCTTGTTCTTCAATATTTGTCTGTTAGCACTAATGTTTTTATGTTTGCACTGTTAAAGTTTACAGAGAAGATTTATTCTTTAGCTCTTTCTTTTCGGTGATTTCCGCTATGTATGGAAAACGTTGTTTTTGCTGATTGATTGACTTTCTCATCATGTCACTGGTTAACTACATCATGAGTAATGGTTTAGGTTTAAAAAGTTGGGTGTTCATAAGAAGCCTCGTGGGGGTCTGATGGTGATAAGTAGTACACCAGGATAGAGTAACGGAAATTAGAACGTATAATATACACTACAACGCTAAGACAATTAGTGACAGTGACAAACTGGACCAGACCAAACTTCAAACCGTGGAAGTAGTAGTTAGAAACTACAGGAAGAGACTTTTCAAAGAAATTGTAGAGATAGAAAAGAAGAAAAGTATCACATGTGGAAAGTGTACTTTGCGTCAAACCATCACAAATAAGGATGTCAGCAAGACGCTACGTTAATGCCCACAAGGCAGCTATTTTGCTAGTTATCTGTAATATCTTATAACTTGAATATGATACTGTGGTTAATAACGGATAAACACTATATACAATATGAAAGCATTGTTCTTGAAATACTTGTATTCAGTTGTAAATAAATCACTTGAGCTAGAAAACATATACAGTGTTTATAAGTTACCTCTAAAACGGTGACAGTGTAGCACGAAAGTTTTGACGCACGGCAAAATTAGTAACTGTTAATTTTCTAATGTTGCAGCTGTTGTTATTGATCAAGAATACATGATGGACGAATACCACAAGATCAAAGAAGCAATCGAAACTTATCTTGTTTACGCTAAACGTGAAATATTAAAACATGGTGGAGTTAACGTTCAGTATTACTCATGGACAGCAATTAATGTTAAAAAGGTAATTAGTAAATAGTAACAATCATTGTAAATATTATTGTTGTAACATAGATATAACTGCATTGATAAGTGTCGCCTCTTGTAAAGATACTTGGACTCTTTCAATGCGGCTAGGAGTGAAAACCTTCTTCACATAGCGATTTCTGGTATGGAAAAATACGAATAGAGCTGGACAATAATTGAATGTTTTAGAATCTGATTGTCCTCGCTTACCACAAGACGAAGCGATTACAGTTCCGCTAATAGAGAACGGAGAAGAAATGCCTCAAGTAGTGCTTGACTTACGCGTTATTTCGGCATACAAATGGGATACCGTTGTTGTCTTATACGATTACACCCTTGGTTAGTACTATGCTATTAAATCAGTATAATATTTATATTTTGACTTATTAGAGCGGGACATGATTACTCGAGTATTGTCCGCATTTACGCTTGAATCTACTGATATTAAAATAACTGGAGCTGCAGTGTCATTAATATCGTTGGAAACTACATCTAAATCACCCAATTGTAAAACTATTGTTATGTCCAAACTTTCATTAATTAAGACAAAATCGGTTGGCAAAATTTTTAGCTATAGTCAGTATTGACATGGTAGAAATTTTGATGAATGTATCGAAAACTCTTGATCTACTAATACAAAAATCAGTGGTTGTACGTTATAAGTGATACAAATTTAAAGAAAAGTATATTTCCCAAGCAAAAAACTGGCTTAGGAAGGTGATAACGTGGCATTTATTTATAATGTAACAATTTCTGATTCTACTTGCATTGTAAGTGTATCTAACTAAGAAGTACGTAGTAATACATCCTAGCCGATTAGGTGGTCTTCGATGTCATGTTGAAGAACTATTGCAAGCATTTACAAGGGCATTAGATAATGCAATTATAGAAGAAGCCGAGGTAGCTAGTCAGCTATCGGATGAGGAATGGGAGGCGGTGCGTCCTACAAAATACGATACACGGAACTATCTGCTGCAAAATATCAAGGTGCTAATATATAGAGCATTTTAATTTTAGACTCTTAAAATACTTGTTTATAGACATATTTAGTGGAACATAGTGCTTGTGGTAACTGTACATCATGGAAATTAGAAACGGGCGAGACGTGGGGAAACGAGTACGACAAAACCGCATCTACTTTAGTGGGTAAACTGTTACCGGTGGGATTATGGAGGCCTAGCGATGGACCAGCTTTGGTGGATCAATTATTTCCCATGTTGCGCATGGTTTTAGAAGAAAGACGATTCCATTGATTTCTTTTCACGTGAGTGTTTAATTTATATTATATTGATTAATTGACAGTACTGATTTTTGATAATCTAGTAAATTTTAAATATCTGTTTGAAGTTTTGATAATTAACTTTTTTTTTAATTTTATTTGTTGTTTGTGGTATTCTCAAACGTATACCAAAAAGTATCAACTTTCACCGAATCTTCATTTTTAGACTCATAATAAAATATTTTTTTGTGTTAATTGCTGGCTGCTAAATTTGAATTTACAAATTTGTTATTTTTTTATTATGTCAAAGACTTTTAATGTTTTTTCTTTGCCTTGCTTTTTAAAAAGATTATTGTTTGAAATTATACCACAGTTTCCTTCTTGTTGAAAGTGTTTGATTTTGGAAATGGAATTACAACTTCTGGGGTGGCTTAGAATTAGGAACAAGGCTGTAGTGTAAATGATTAGTGAACTGTACCTAATGAAATAATATAGGTTTAAGTCGATAGTAGGATTATTTGAAGAAACTGAAAAAATAAAATTTTGTAGTTATTATGAAAACTGTAAACAAAACTGTTAATTACATAATTTTTTAATAATGGCGAGAGGAGTCAGTTTGTAACTGTAGTGTAGCGAAATGTTTTTATTTGCGTCTATCTGTTGCAAGAAGGGATAACTCATGTCTTATAGTTCTAATTTCATCTTCTAATACGAAAATATTGTCATAGCTAATATAAATTTTTTTTCAACTGTATAGAAATTACAGCTCAAATTAACTTTTTGTGATATCAAATCGATCTTTACTACCAAATATCTCTGGATAATTTTCTCAATTAGAGTTCAATTGTTACGTTTAATACTGTGCAAGAGAAATGTTTAACGTTATCACGTTACGTCCAAATTGATAAAATAGGGTAACATATCTCGCCACCGCAAATAATAAAGCAAATTCTTAAGAAACGAAATACCATGTCATTATTGGTTGTTATTGTACTTTTCCTAACTATTTTAAAAACAATTAAAATCAAATGCTAATTCTTTACCATTAATGCATTTTATTTTCAAAGTTAATGGCTTTACGTTGTATGCATTATGTTCCCGGATGGGGTTGCCAAAAGGAAAACATTTTTATTTTTAATTTTGAGAAAAAATGTACTCTTCATAAAAGTTTTTGATTGTTTCAGAACTGAAGAACCGGCTCTCTTTGTTCTAATTTTTCTTTCCATTCTAGAGAAAAATGGAAAAATAGGTTCATTTAGTTGAAATTTTTTTATTTGTTAAATGACAATGTTGTCTAAAAACAACGAATTTAAGTAATTCAAATAATGGATAATCAATACTTTTATCGAAATATTGTATTTTCTTGATGAAGTGAGTTATTCCTAACCGAGTCCATCTTAATAAGGACCGCAGGGTCATCTTCATTCCGAACTATCTTTTTTTTTATGTCTAATATGGAACCTGTGGTTAAAAATTTCTTGATTAATTTTTGTGCACCACATTTTGATATGAAGACATCCGGGAATTTTTGGTTAAACTCTTCAATAACTTGACGAATTGGTTTATCACCTATGCCGTAAAAATGAATAAGGTAAATTCTTAGAGCAACAAGCTTGAGAAAGTTGCTATAAAATTTTTGAGCATTTATCAATGTTTGAGGGTTATTCGGATAGAAATTTTTTGCAAATTATAGAAAAAATACAGAGCAAAAACAATTTATTTAAAGGTGCAATTAACAAAGAACAATTAGAAAAGTTAAATGAAGATCCAGACGTGTTAGTTTCTATAACTGATGAAGATGTATTTCCACTACGCATGCTGTTAATAATTTGATTATGATGTTCTTCGTCAATATTCAAGTAGGGTTTTATTGAGTTAACATTGTTGTGACCCGTAATTTTTATAAGCTCTTGCTCTTGTACACCACTTTTGGCCAATCGACTAACGGCGGTCGATCTATTGGAGTGATTAGTAATTTTTTTTTCCGTGATATTCAAGCCAATCGCTTCGGCAGACGATTTTGTCCAATTTTGAATCGTATTTTTTCCTATGGGCATATTATCATACCAGTGATCATTTTTGGATTTCCAGTGACGATTTGTTCTTAGGAATAATCTGTTGATTTTAATATTTAAGCCCCTTTTTGACATCAATTTTTAAATAATCTGACAGGACAAACCTTGCTGTCGTTGTTTTCTATTAAAATTTTGCTTTCAGTATACAATCTTGAACCACCTTGGCAAGTTATATTCAACTCGATTTGTTAGAGAACCATCGTTGTTTATTTCGATACAAAAAAAGTCAGTCAAGCAAGCAGCAGCTTCCCCACCTCGCCAAGCTAATTCTACCGCGGCTATGTGATAGAATTTCCGTTGCAGCCCTTCAGGGGTATTTTCATTCCATAAATTTATCATTTTCGTTATTTCTACGGAACTTAATGCTTTTTTTGTTTTTAATCGCGGGCAGCTCGCGCTTGTTGAAATACAACACTTTTGAATGGGTCAATAATAACTTTCATTTCTTTATAATATTTTTCTTGTAACAGCTTACTTGTTAGGTTCCACATGGTTTTGACCGTAGTTTCTTTAAACTCTGTACTATCTTTTCTTCTCATGTTCACAGCCCAACTTCTTTAAAATCAACGCCAATTCTTTCCGCCGTTCGATTTCCATCTAATTGATACTTTCTATCATTGCAAAAGTCCATAAATGCTTTCCATACAATTTTTTGCTGTAAACGGTATTTTTTGGCATGCTTGGATTCTATAATTTCATTATTATTCTCGTCCGTATTAGAACCAAATCGTGACATTTTGAAATATAAATATTAGAAACGTCAAAATCGAAATAAATTAATATGTTTCCATGGTATCGTGAGTGAAAACAGCCCATGGGATCTGTTTTCAGTATAATGTTGTCCTGATTGGTTGTTTTTAATCAGATGACTTCAAATTAATTGATTTCATTGATTTCTACTGGAGCAAAACATTTTCAACTAAATGAACTTATTTTCCATTTTTCTCAGAATGGAAAGAAAATTAGAACAAAAGAGCCAGTTCCACGTTTTGAAGCAAAAACTTTTATAAAAAATACATTTTTCTCGAAAATTAAAATAAGTTTTTCCTCTGGCAACGCCATCCGGGGACATACTAAGTGCGCACTATTGCTAACTTTGTTATCTTTGAAGCTACAAATCGGTCAAATAGGCAAACTAATATTGTTTTTAATGGTGATTAGAAATGTTAAAACAGAAAAACAATTGGAGCTCGTGTTTTCTAGTTAATGGTGGAAACACCTTTTTTAAACTCCCACACCCGGTACATTTTCTACGGTTTGATTGAAAATCTCTAACTAAACACAAGAGTTTTAGCACACTATTATAAAAAAAATGTTATTAGGAAATTATTTCTTTATTTGCCTGAAAATTGAGATAAATACGGAAATTAAAGGCTCACATTGCTTTGGTAGTTGTTAAAAATACTAACACTCTTTGAAGTTATTGCCCCAGCATTAAGTGCTGGTTTTATAATGGGGGGGGGGGGGGGGGGGGGGGGGGGGGGGGGGGAAAAAAAATTAACATCCCACGGTTAGAAAAATTGGATTCATCACTCCACAAAAAGTGTCTAAAATCGGGATTTTTTTCACAAGCTCTTGATAAACCATAATAATAATTGTGGTGTTTATTTAACCACTTTACGTAAAATTACATAAAACGTTTGAGGCACGTCATGTGTACAAATACTTCAGTAGGCGGTTACATGATATAAGCATAAAACTATTATGAACAAAACACAAACACAATATAAAACTAACATACATCAGGCACATTTGTGATATTAATTAGATCTTAATTGAACAATCCATGTATTCCTGCTGGACAATAGAAACTATAGTTAAGGAACAATGGTCAATTCTTTTTAAAAAGAAAATAGTTTAATATTTTGTACGAATTTGGAAGCACTCAATACAACTTTACGTTTGATGAGTTTTTATTTGATCGAGTAAGTTTACGTAGAGGGTGTACAATTAAGTTCGCTGGATCTTGTGTTGTATGAATCTATATATCTGCATGAGTTGCAATGACCAGGCATTTTTATGTACTCTAGGAGCGTGTGGTAATTATGCAGGGAAGGCAGTGTCATAATATTTTAAATGTTTAAAATGTTGCTTGCACGATATTAATAATGAGCTCCCGCCATTATCCGGACAGCTTTCTTTTGAAGAATAAATACTCTATGGGCATGAGATGAACTTCCCCATAGGATCACACCATATGTTATGTAGTTGAATGAAATAATCCAAAGTAAGCCATTAATAATAGACCTTCTTTCTGGGGTAGCCATCGTCCATTGTTATACCTAAAATGGTTACACTGTTGCCTTTAATGATGTTATTATGTGAGGAGAATATTATTGTTTGTGACTTTTCTTGATTTAATTTAATTATTCATGAAACCATTGTTCAGCATTGCTTATGTTTTTTACTTGAGCCATTAAATCAGCTTTGTTTGAGTGGGAAAATAAAAGCATGGTATCATCCGCATACAGGACAGATTTATTTGGTTTTAGAAAGTTTGGAAAATCATTAACATATATTAGAAACAAAAAGGTCCTAAAACCGATCCTTGCGGTACACCATGCTTAATGCTCAGGCGATTTGATATAGAATCATTATAGTAAACACATTGGTTCCTAATTCTTAAACATAATTGTAGTAGAAGGAGGAGTTACCCCTTTCATACCCATACTCTCCAGTTTTTCGTTTACTATTTGAGGGGAGACGCAGACAAAAGCCTTAAAAGGCCATATAATGGAGCAACTACCAATTTGTTTTCTTCAAGACTATCAACTTATATACTGAACAATTTCCAGGACGGCGCGACGTCTATAGTAGTGCGATTCTTGCGAAAGCCGTATTGGCAAGCATTAAATAATTTACAATTTTCTAAATATTCCGAAAGTCTATTTTTATTATAATTTCAGAAATTTTACTAAATACCGGAATTATTGAAATTGGTCGATAACTGCAGTCGGGTGCGTGTTGTTTACCCTTTTATAGATTGGCAATACTTTAGTAAGTTTGAACATTTGAGGATATATACCCTCATTAATGCACTGATTAAAATAGCAGAGTTGAGGTTCAGCGATGATTTGGTAGGATAGTTTTTTATAATCTTACTAGACAAGTCATATGCATCCAAGCAGTTTGAATTGCTTACATTTTTATGGTAGTTATGATTTCGTCTGTTGTAATACGGCTGGGAAGAAAAGAGAATTAACTTGAGATGTTTTTTTAGTACGCTCTACGTACTAGTTTATTTGTTTGTAGTGTTTTAACAATATGTTCCGCCGTGTTACAGAAATAATTATTGAATTCATCGTGAGTTATTTTAATGTTACATGATCTGGAAGTAGTCTCGTTTCGTTCATATGACTTAGTTTCCAAAGGTTTTTGCTTTTGTTGCGAGTTGTAAAATGTACTGTCTACATGCAGCTTTTTGGCCTTTTGCAGCGAGAGTCTGTAGAACTCCTTAAACTTAAGTAAAATTTTTGTCCTTAAAAGTGTTTGTGCAATCACTTATTATTTTCAAAACCGCGACTCTCATCTCTACAGTAAGGTCATTAGTAAACCACTTACATAGGCAATTTATCACTAGTGTTCTGTATTTTAGGAAAACTTTTATGAACTAGGTCTCTTAAAGTTGGTAATTAGGTACTTAGTAAGAAAATCAACATTACATCAGAATTATTTAAAACCTTCCCAGTTTAATTCTCCGTAAATTGATAAATAGGTACATTCCTTGAGGTTATTTGACGTATTCTAAAAGATTTGAGAAGTTTCTTTTCTAACGAGAATTCAGTTTTTAAATTGATAAATTGACCATAGTGATCTGACAAACAAGGATCAACTATCCCGACTTCAAATTGAGAGGTTAAAATTTGTCAGTATACAAGGGTGTCCCAATATTGCGTGGACATAGAGCTACAGTAGCTTTGTGGGATCAAAAAGTCGAATGGGCTAAACTTACCTATATACTAAAGTGCTTCGTTAAGCCGTGAGAGGGCGTCAAAGTTGAAACAATATTTTATTTTTTTTAATAACTCGAGAATACTCGATTTTTGTAAAATTTGGTTTGGGCACATTTCTATGAAGGAACTACGTTTTTAATAGATATCAGTTTAATTGAATTCCAGGAAGGGTGAAAACCATCCCCACCCTTCCATAAATTTAATGGTAACTTTTTGGGGGTGGTGATAGTGCTTTACTTTTTTACAAGAAAGATACATTCATCTGCTGTATTTTTGTCTCTTACAAAATGTTGTATCTCTTTTAGTTTTGAGCAAAAATAGACAAATTAATAAGTAAATTTGCAATTATGATTTATTTACATTACAATAAATGTTCAATATGACCACCACCTTCGGCCCCGCATAAATTAATTCGACGCAGAAAATTAAAATTGACTCTTCTCAACAGGCGTTGGTCTCGCAAAGAGTTCGCAGCATGTTGAATCCTACCCCACAATTGTTCATAGTTGTCAATTGGAACTTCGTACACTTTATTTTTCAACATTCCCCAAATGAAATAATCACAAGGATTAAGGTCCGGGAGCGAGGTGGCTAATGAATTGGGGCATCTTGGCCTCTGCCAATCCACCTTCTGGGTAATGCACGTTCAAGTAGTTTCTAACAAGATGAGAATAATGAGGAGGTGCACCATCGTGCATGAAAACATTTCACGACGTAAATTAAGAGGCACGTCTTCTAACAATCCAGGCATACTTTCCTGAATGAAATTCAAGTAATTATTAGCATTAAGGCGATTTGGTAATCTAAATGGACCAATTAAGTGAGTATCAATTATACCCATCCACACATTAATTCTGAATTCCTGTTGAAAATGCCTCTCTCTAACAGCGTGAGGGTTTTCATCTGCATAAACATGCTCGTTATGAAGATTTGTTAAACCTCGTCGTGTAAAGCATGACTCGTCCGTAAACAAAATTTTCATATGGAAGTATGGATCGGCCGCTCTGCGCTCTTGCATCGACTGAGCAAAATGTATACGAGATCCGTAATCAGGAGGTATGAGTTCTTGGACGCACTGGATATGAAAAGGATAAATTAATTGCTCTAATAATCCGTTAACTGTGCTTTTAGACACCCCAGTTTGACGTTCCAATATTCTTGTACTAATTCCCCGATTATTTTGAACAGTTTCGAGAATCTCTTCTTCGACATCAGGAGGTCTAGCCTGTCGAGGTCGCCCAGCATTAATTTTAATGGGTTTTAATCCACCAGTTTCCCGAAGACGCCTCTCAACATTTGCGAAAGTCTGACGGTTCGGAATCTGTCTATTGGGAAACCTTTGACGATATACGCGAACACTCCGCGACAGTTACCGTTACAAAAACCAAGTACAAGCAACGTATCAGTTTGTTCATTAAAGTGTACTCCATAACAGCCACAAAATTAACGAAATTAACTTATTTCAAATGAACGCCTACAAACACAAAATTAATTCATTGTTTAAAACAAAACAAGTTGTCGGATATCCGAGCTTGCCCGAAAGTCGTCGAAAGCAACCCGCGTTATTAATCAGAATTCATTAAGTAAATTTTTTTACTCAAAAACTAAAAGAGATACAACATTTTGTAAGAGACAAAAATACAGCAGATGAATGTATCTTTCTTGTAAAAAAAAGTAAAGCACTATCACCACCCCCAAAAGTTACCATTAAATTTATGGAAGGGTGGGGATGGTTTTCACCCTTCCTGGAATTCAATTAAACTGATATCTATTAAAAACGTAGTTCCTTCATAGAAATGTGCCCAAACCAAATTTTACAAAAATCGAGCTAAGTATTCTCGAGTTATTAAAAAAAAAAAAAATTGTTTCAACTTTGACGCCCTCTCACGGCTTAACGATGCACTTTAGTATATAGGTAAGTTTAGCCCATTGGACTTTTTTGATCCCACAAAGCTACTGTAGCTCTATGTCCACGCAATATTGGGACACCCTGTATTATCTATTAAGGTCACCCAAACAGGATCTATATAACGTTATTATAGCAGTACTAGTTTCAATCAATACAATCCCACAAATTCAGCGTGATATTTCACTGAATTCATGCAAATTAAGAGCTTTATAGTTTAAGTCACCAGTAAGATACATAGTAAGTTCCACTCATGTTTGTGTACAGACCTTAAAAAAAATTTGCTAGTTTTATAGTTACATAGATTAATTTGCTTAAGCAATTAGCATTAGAATCTTGCCAGTGTTCTGAAATGCAGACAACATCAAAAGTTGGTGGAGTCAAGATACATTAATAATGAATTAATTTTATTTGATAAGCATTGAATGTTACAATGGAAGATTCTAACTGGTGAAATTATTCGGAGGTGAATTTTGTTTGTTCTTCTTAAAAATACTTGTCACTTGTACAATTATTTGAATATGATGTACCCGGAGCAGTACGTCTAACTACTTGTGAATATGTAGGAGATGGTCGCTGATCATCTTCTGAAGTCACACTTTCGATCAAATTGGTTAAAGTATATGGTGTTACAACTACTTGTTCTAATGCATTTCATAAAGCTTGTGCACAGTTTAGTTTTTCCAGCATTGTTTAAATAGTGATAATGACAAGTGTAATCGTTGAGCCGAATGTTGTTATTAATATCACAAACTGTTATATTAGCTCCAATTTTTTACTAATTTTCTATCCATTGCCAAAGGTCTAAATTGTATTTATATATTTCGTATTTGTTATATAACCACTGTCATATCTGTAAGGAATCAAAAGTTAGAATAACGTAGTTTTGAAATACATATTTGTTATATTTAGCATCGCTGCTTCACAAAATGATATTCCCGATTGTTTGTTTCACCGATTATTATCAGATAATCATTGCGTGTTAAAGTTTTTATGCGATGTTTCTCGATGTCTTCTATTGTTTGCAGAAAGTTGCATTAGGGTTTGAAGTAACTTGAATATTAAATTTGTGCCACATTTAAAGTATTAATCCTTACCATGACTGTCATCTATTATTAGTATTTTAGGTATTTCAATTATTTTATTGATGTTATTGAAATTTAAATTTGAGACCCTGAATGGTTCTTTTATTGTAAGTATCTTTATCTTTAGCTTTTATATAGCGTGCCGGGAAAATACGATTCAATACTTTTATCACTATCTTTTATAAACAGAGACGTTGTGGAATTTAATTGAAATTTTTTACAGTCATTGATTTTATTTGACACATTTGAGATATTTTTAATTCCTGAGTTTGAGTAATTACCTTGCTTAGCCGATGTTTTCGGTTTTAGAGGCATATTTTTCTTATTTACATATCTTTTAAACTTAGCAAATGACAACTGCAGTTGCTGTATCCGATTTTCTAAACTTTAATGTGATTTAATAGTCAAAAGAGGCAACATTTACATTTAGATTCGAACGCTTAATCCTTTCTTTGTTATTATTGTTTCAGCGCCGCACGATTTGTATCATTTTATAATTTTATATGTTTATGCCTTATCTTCCTTTACAGCACTAGATTATGTAGCGATCGTCTGTATATCCGCGATTTTCGCGAATAACAGCAACGATTCAGTCGCAATCGTCTTACATTCGTTGTTCAGTAGCGCGATAGTTCTCGTACGTGAGTTGTTAAATTTCTACTGTCAAAATTTGTTTAAAAATGACTTTGATGTCGAACTATTCAGCTCTGAAATAGAATCGTCCGGCTATATGGGACTATAGAAATTAGAGTTATAGTAATCGGACGGAAAAACGTAATGCAGGGGAAGAACTCTGTAAAAATTCATTTCTGATTTTGACAATAAAACATCGGCGAAAAAATGAATGTGGTAAGTATGAATCGTTTATTTAGTAATAAATTGTTGCTTAAAGTTACAAATTATATCTTAGTCATTTGCTACCAAACCTTGGCACCCTCCGCGTTCATAAAGTAATCTGCAAATTGATCTAGTGCATTTGCAGCTGAACGACTTGTACATACGGTAGTTCTTTACACATCCTCAAACCCACGTATGTTTAAAGGGTCTTCATGCTGATACCTATCCGTTCATCTAACGAAGTTGTAAGACACAACATGCTTTAATTCTATCTTCGGCAAAAATCTTCTTTTACATTCAATGGTCTGTAAAATATTCTGCCATTTACTAGACAATATTCCAAAGGTGCATTCTATATAGCCTCTAGCTCTTGATAATCTATAATTGCATATTCTTTTTCTTACTGTTAAGTTTTTCCGCCATAAGGTCTTTGCATATGAGTTGAAAGAGCAAATGCTTCATCACCAATAAAAACAGAATGG
This sequence comes from Abscondita cerata, assembly GCA_030710515.1. Classification (NCBI taxonomy): domain Eukaryota; kingdom Metazoa; phylum Arthropoda; class Insecta; order Coleoptera; family Lampyridae; genus Abscondita; species Abscondita cerata. Next base: position 2,794 of record JALBCR010003979.1, on the reverse strand, counting down.
AAGCGGCTTTGTCCTGAGTCAGAAATAGGTTTATCTTTAGGGATGTTTAGACTATTTTCTTGATATTTGCAAACAGCTTACTATTTTAAAAACTGGTGAATCTGCGCTTTTCCATGCTTGGCCTACATCTACAAATCTAAAATAATATTCAGCGTCGCACACTGCAAGAAGAATCATGGAGAGTATTGTTGGTAATTAAAATACAGCGAACCACTTTGTTCAGGTTTGATCAATCTAATGTGCTTGCCATCTACAGCACCGACACAATTTGGAAAATTGGCATATTTTAAAAATCCTTCTGCAATGTCAAGCCTTCCTTGATCTGACGTAGGTGGCATGCATTTGGTTTGTAATTTATGCCATATTTCCTGACAAGTTTCTTGCACTAATTTTGATATAATTGAACTACCACATTTAAACTGATGATGTAGATCCGTAAATGTACAACCAGTTGCCAAACACCTGAAACAATTTCCCATTTTTTCAGCATCACAGTTGCAGAAGAAATGGAAAAATGTCTGGTGGATTGTTATAATAGAGATCAATAAACAAAAAAAACATAAAAGTGGATCGGCAATGATAATCACAAAAAAAATATATATACTTTGAAATGCTATTATTTTTGTCGCCGTTGTTTCCGCAAACCACCAGGTATGTACAAGAGCCAGCATCACTGACACCGAAGAACAACACAACATCAAGTGTCACGTCTGCTTCTTCAAATACTAAAAGAGGAGATTAACAGAGAACAAAAGTTGTTCCAAATATTAGCAGAAAATGCTAAACGTAAAGCGATGGTACAACCTGAAGAGGATGACCCAGATAAACATTTTCTATTATCTTGCTGCCAGATTTTAGAGTCATACCTCAACATTTTAAAATGGAAGCTAAATTTAAACTTAGCAAATGACGACTGTAGTTGCTGTATCCGATTTTTCTAAACTTTTAGTGTGATTTAATAGTCGAAAGACATCTTTACATTTGGAATTCCGAACGTAATCCTTTCTTTGTTATTATTGTTTCAAGCGCTATTTTTTTGGCACTATCAGTATCACTATTGTTCGTATTATCACCAGCACAAGTCTTATGAGCGAATTTAGAATTTAATTTTAGTTTTAATCTTTGGTAGAATTTCCTTAGTTCCTTGACATGAAAGACCAAGTTTTTGAACTCACTTTTAAATCAATAAAATCTTTGGTTCTTGGTTGATGTTTTTCCAGGCAGATACTTTCATCTTTACAATACCACCAAATGCTAATCAAGAATAAATAAAAATTACTATACTATCTGAGATTTCTCAGGTATTCGATTCGTTGGGGCTGCTATCTCCTTGCACAATTGGTGCAAAAATTATCCCTCAACAGTTGTGGTTGGAAAAATGTCATGGGACGACGATATTCCCTGCAATCTTTTGTTAAAATGGTACTTTAATGATTTAATGATTCTCAACGAACTTAAAGTTTCTCGGCAGGTCTTTTGTAAACGTGCAATTAATTTGCAGCTTCCTGGATTCTGCGATGAGCCAATGCTAATTGCATATGTCAGATCTGTTGACTAATTTGATCAATGTCTATTTATATTCCACTATGCAGAAATCAAAGATTGTAATTTTTGAAACCTACCCAGAGACTCGAACTAGCTTAACTGTAATTAACAGGTAATTAAAACAATATCTTCCATATATTTAGTGAGATCTAATAATAGTAAATATTTTTTAAAAATCCAACTAAGATTCTTATAAAACATTTGTTTAGTTGAGGGCATCTAATGTTTCTCCACACTAGCCCTTGGTTATTATTATCCTTTCTCATAGAGATCGATTTTGGATAACTTCCAGCTGGCGAGTAGTCCACAAGTGTTTAAAATGTTTGCTTTTGCCAAACGTGTCTAATTATGAGAGACTATGGGTTGAACCATTCTCCTCCATTTGGTATTACGGATGTTGATTATGATTTAGACCATTCAAGATTAAAGATTGCAAAAGGTCAAAATGTAAACTACCCCGCTCATTTATGTTTGTTTATTTGCTTCCCCATACAAAGATGAACGAATTTATTCCACCCGAGGGTTTATCGTCACTTTACGCTGTGTATACTGGATAACGGAACCAAGTTTTAGAAGCCATTCTCAACTAGAGAGTTAGCTACCTGAAAAACAACATTTTGTTAGTGAAACTCAAATTTGCTTAGATTGGATGGTCACAAAGAGTTAAATACTCCCAAACTCATTCAAATAGAACATCCTGTATATTTTTTCTCTGTTCGATGTGGAATTAAATCCTCTTCAACTTTTCTATTGATGTCTGTCTACGAAAACTCGAGCGCAGCTAGTGAAATTCGCTCCCTGTTAAAATACACGTTTCATCAAAAACTTTTTATTTATAACTGAAATTACAAAATAGATCATCACAAATTTATAACAAAATTATTTTAAATAGCCGAAAAGAACATCTGCATAAATTGGAAATGTCAAATACGAGAAGAATTGGTAGTAAATCGCAGGAAAGAAGTTATAAATCTGTTTTTGTCAGATATATGGTGTTGGGGGGATAGGTTGGTCTTGTTTGGTAACACCTTATTTTCAGGGGTCTTCGAAGTTCCAACGTTATCTGCTATTTGTCATATTCAAATGAGGGGATTCTCAACTGCTGATAATGAGGGAGATGACAAATTCGTATATCCTTTCAATACAAACATGTTTCTCAGTATTTTTCCTATGAGTAGTTTTTTAAATTTTATTTGTTGTTTTTCTGGATTATCTGCTTTATAATTATGAGCTGCCAATAACTAACTTC
>JALBCR010003978.1:0-60305 GCA_030710515.1 Abscondita cerata | reverse complement strand
TTAGCATTTCAAACAGCTATTTTTAAGAGTTGAGCCTTTATTATATTTTGTTGATTAACGTGGTTAGAAGGTTCATCATAGTCCCCATTTGTGTGGTAACACTTTTCATCATGGATTTTAACTCTTCCATGTCGTTTGACTGTTGATTTTGGTATGTGAATTGTGGTTGTAATACTGTATTGATGTTTAAGTTTTGTGAGAGTTCATTATTTTCTATTACTTGATCTGCATACAAAATCTCAGGAATTCGATATGTTAAAATTGATTTGCGCATTTGCATGGTAACCTTGCGTCTTAGTTTTGAAAAAAGTTTTTCTTGTAGGTGTTTGTACACTGCGCACCCTCTATATTTTGCGGGATGATTTCCGCCACAGTTTACACATTTAACCTGATCATCTTTGTTTTTCCTTGGGCAGTCTTTAGTTGAGTGGGATCCTATGCATTTAACACAACGGTCTATTTGTTGGCAGTAGTTATTTGTATGGCCAAATCTTTGGCATTTGGCACATTGTGGGGTGGCTCCTTTTGCATGCGGGGACTCAATTGCAATGCTCGTGTTCATATAAAGTTTAGTTTGGTAGATCTCTTTATTGTTATCTTTTTGTTTAATTTTAACTACAAACATAGGGAGTAGACTTAACTACTTCATCCAAGTGCTTTTAAGTTTTGTTTGATCTCTTCAGTATCTGTTGAGTGATGAATGTTCTTCATTATATAACTCTAAATGTTTTCTCCTGTTTGGGCTTGTACGTATGAAATTATGTCTTTTTATTCATCAGATTTTTTATAATAGCTGAATAGATTTCACTTGTACTACTTTGAATTTTAACTTCATTGTTACCTAGTGCTTTTAAGGTGTAACTATCCTTCCCGATTTCGTTAAGTAGCCCTATTAGGAGGTTGACGTTTAGAACTTCAGATACTTAAATAGGTTTAGGAACGTTCTTTGTAGTTTCTTCTTGCGTGGTGTTTTCCTCTTCGTCTATTTCTATGTTAAGTGGGTCATATTTATTATTATTTGCATGAGGTTATCTAACCGATAATGTCTTTTTTTTGTGAATGATTAATAGTAGTTTCTTCAGAATTTCAAATTTTTTTTGTGTGGTTGACTAGGTGCCACTGTGAGCACTGGAGCTCTTTGCGTTTCAAGGCTTATATGCATCTATGCTAAATGCAAAGTTCTCATAGGACATTCAATTCAAAATGCGAATTTCACTAAATAAAAACATTCTGATCGATTCTGCTTTTTCGATCAAGTATGGATTTGATTCTCAACAAAGTTAATTCAAGGTATCAGTAATTTTTCGTAACATTTAAATTGCTAACTTGCTAAAAAAAACAAGTTAATTAAATCCTAGCATAGTTTTATGAAAACTGCACCGACAACAAATTTACTAATTTAAAGTGAAAACTTTTTATTGTGTTCCTTTTTGCGATAAAGTTTAGCTACTTTTCCAATTAAGAAAACTCTTGTCAATTTTCTTCATTATGTTACTATAAAAAGTGTTTAAGGAAACCGCAGCTGTTGCCGTTCTGCTTACCGCAAAAGCTAACCGAGGTGAATAAGAAGATCCATGTAGACAAATGCTTGTAATTTGGTAAATGATACCATTAAGAAGAAAAACTTTACGTAATGCAATCAAATTACTCAGTGACGATTTTTTAGTTGGAATACTTCATTAACTAAACGTATCGATTTAATTATAATAAATTAGATCGTGTATAATTTAAATGAAAATTTTTTGACAGATATGAAACTTTTAAGGGCGAATGAAATTTAAAATAAAACACGCGTCAATTTGAGTTTTATTTAAAGTCAGTGTGTGCTTTTGCACATTCTAATTAAAAAGTAGATTTATTTGTCTCGTGTAAAGTCAATACATTACCAAAATGTTGAGTCTATATGGACAATTTGTCTTATACAAAACTGCCAACGCTAACTAAACACACCCGTGTAACAATTAATCCAGCATTAAATCTTTCAAAATTTACGTAAAACACAAATTTATTACGTAGGAGTTTTCGGATATCAAATTTGTTAGTTGAAAGTTTACGCAACATAAAACTTATTATTTATTTTGCAACTCGCTTGCACAGTAACTTTTTATTTAGGGCTAGTACTTTTTCTCATCTAAGTTAGAAGTTCTAACCAAGTTAGCTGTAAATGTCATAACTTCCTGTTTTTGAGGACTGTTATCTTCAATGTACATTATTCAACTGTCTACAAACTTATCATCGTGTCTCAGGGTTGTCGTTAGCATACTCCAGGGTAGTTGAAAACTTTTACATTACTTTCCACTTTATAATTAAGTTAAATAAGGCACCATGCAGTTTAAACAAAATAAAGAAAGTGCTTAAATAGGCAATTTCTGCTAGGAAGGTTTTTAATATACTTTTACGAAAACTTTTTCTTAAAAAAGTATTTTAACCTGTTTAGCAACTTTAATTTTTAAATATTTGTAAGTGCTTCACTATATTCTCTTAACAAAATGCAAATTTATTGTTCAATTTTTTAAAAAATGCGAAGGGGATTAATTTAGCGGTGTATTAGTAAATTAAAAAATCTATGATACAAAACAAATAATTTCAATAAACAAACGTCTTATTTTATTGCCAATACTGTTTTATTTAAAAGAACCCTCAAAATTAAATTACAATTTTTGGTTAAATTACTTGATTTTTTATTTATTTATTTAAATAGAACCGCACCACAGAAAAAGCCAACTATGGGCGGGAACAGCAAAATACAAAACTAAGAATAATTATAATATAAATGTAAAAGTAATCAGACGTAGGTAGTACAAATACTATGATGCAGATATAATGCAAAACAAGTAAAAGTAAATAAAACAACTAGGAAGTCGATAGTGAGTGATTTTATCTCGGTTAGTATGAACAATATCAATTTTACATAGAGCACTGCTGCCGCATACAGAAAAAATAGGAGATGACTCCAGCACATGCGTACGAGGAGTGGGTAGGTAGAAGGTGGTAGGAAAACAAGATCGAGGTCGAGTAACGAAAAAGATAATTTGTCCAACAATTTAAAACAATCGACAAGGTAGTGAATAAATTTGTATAGAAAGAGAAGAGAAGAGGTGGCACGACGAATGCTTAAATCAGAAAGGTTGATTCTACTCAAAAGAACAGATTGCGGAAAACGTCTAGTAGGATAATCCCATCAACGTAATAAACTAGAAATTTTAAGAATTTGCGCTGAATGTTCTCCAGAGCGTGGATATGAACTTGATTAGGTAGGGTTCCATATTACCGAGGCATACTCCAACCGAGTTTGAATGAGAGTCCTGTACATCAAAAAAGGTATGTCAGCACTTAAAAATCTCTAGAGTTTCTGATAATAAAACCAAGAGTTTATGTGATGAGGAAACAATTGATCGAATATGCAAACTAAAGGACGGAGAGGATTTAAAAGTGACACCCATATCTTTAAAAACGCTAGAGCGAGTAATGTAGTGTAATGGCCAAAAACTCTTTAAACTAATAACACATTTAAATTGCACCGGTTAAAGCTCAGATAAATGCTACAGAGACCCTAAGGGGTCATGGGAATGTTTGCTTTTTGATTTATGTTTTGTTGTTTTTTTAGAGATGCTTCAAAACTAAAATCGTATATAATAACGAATAAATAGGGGCCAGCTTATTTATTAAGGGAAACAAGCAAAACAAAAACAAATTTCAACCAAAAGTATAAATCTAATAATCAAATAAAATTCAGCATTAAATAATAAACAAAACACATTGCCATTCGTCTACTTTAGTAATGAATTGACTTATAAACTACGGTATCAAATAAAAGATTAAATTTCTTTCAATGAACTTAAAACTATGAACGTAAAACGCGAGGATTCTTTACAAGCGTTAAAACGTTACTAAACTAAAATAACTTATTAAATATATTAAACTGTAAATTCGTCGCTTAACCAATAACTCAAAAAGGTAAATTTAAAGTACGACAACGAATGCTAACTATTGCGTACAGACTAATGCAATAAAACACGACTGCAATTTAATTGCAAATACTTTAAGCCGACTTTAGTATGTCAAAAATTAACTTTAATGCACGGAAAGTTCGAAGAATTGTTGGTATTATTATAAGCACTTACTTGGAGTTTGTAGTGTTAAGATAAAAGACGTTAAATTTTGTCAAAGCTTGAACAGGTAATTGGACTGACCTTGATACTTTGTGCAAACGAAACTGCACTTAGAATGACGTAATCTATACCGGAATCGTCCAAAAACGAATTTTCTTTTTCCAATAAATTAATAACGAAGTGGATAGTCGATTCTTCGTCGACAGAGACGTAGAAACCAAACGCACAATAAGATAACGAATATTCTTCAATTTCGGAACGCACGTTTATTCTTTTAAAACAAACTTTTTTTAACGGAACGTACACAACAACAAAACGTAGATAGATACGCTGTAAAGCTAATCTATTAATTCAAATTTTGTTTTACTTAAAACAAAACAGATAAAAACGTAAAACGTACTTGACAACAGCGTACTTCTACCACTCGTTCGTCATTCTTAGTCTTCGTCGCGCCGGAAAAATTTTGCTAGTCATGAAGCATTGAATGCAAACTAGCGGGGGAAATGCGCACCTTATTTAAATATAAGGTAGCGATCATTTTTGAACGCTACAGGAGACGCCGGAAAAGAATAATTAAAAAGAATTGGGGACTTTGCTCTGGTATAAAAAACAATGTGGCATTTAGAAACGTTTAAATCTAAGTAGTTAGACCGACACCATCCATTAAAAAGATCAAGCCTTCACTGAAGCACAAGAGCATCAGACATATCACGTATTACCTGAAACATGTTCATGTCATCTGCATACAGTAAGCAACCATAATCAAGAATAGGTGTGACGTCATTAGGAAGAATATTAAATAACAGTAGGCCAAGAATAGAGCTTTGGATATACACCCAAAGGAACATTTGTGACACGCGACCGGAAGCCAAGAAGCTCAACAGATTGGGTTCTACTACATAGGTAACTCTTGAGTAAGTAAGTTGTTACTCAAACCAAAAGCGTGAAGCTCTGAAATAAAAATCTCATGGTTCAGCTGATCAAAAGTCTTACTAAAATTGGTGTACACGACGTCAACCTGGAAACCAGAATCCAATGATTCAGCTAGAAACTGGTGCATGGCAGTTAAATTGGTAATTTTAAAACGCCTTCTAATAGAGCAGTGTTGACAACTGCGAAGCTTTTGCAAGATTATACAAGCGATGTGGTTATGTAATCATTATTCAAAAAGTTTTGAAAAGTTACAGAGATGCGCGATAGTTAAGAACATCGGATCTGTCCCTTTTTTATGAACGAGAACAACTTGAGTAGATTTTTAATCAACTGGAAAGCGTCTCTGTTGAAGGATCAGATTGAATATGTGTGGTAACGGCGTCGACAGCACAAAAACGCAATCTCGCAAGAAGAAAGCAGAGATGGAATCAGTGCCCGTGGTAAGTGTGGGCTTAATCTCTTTTATAGCAAATAGCAAGTTAGACTCGACAAAATATTTAGGCAGAGAGATCACGTCAACAACATGATGTTGAGGCACTAAAATAAGAAGCAAAAAGTTGACAACATCATCTTGGCCGTTACTGTGAATACCCAGATAAGTTATATTAGAAGGTATACCAAAGAAATTACAAACTAGATTAATGTAAGACCTGATATTATTAGGGTTAGATCAAATGTCGGTCTCAATACGTCTGAAGAAGCATTTATGAGAGGTCTAAATATCAGTCTTTATCTTACTCCGCAGCAATCTAAACCGATAAAGAGAAGTAGGGTCATTAGATAATTTATGATTCCGCTAGAGAAAGTACTTCAGCTTTATATTAGAGATAATATCATTAGAAAACCGGGGCAAATATTTTGTTCTAGACTTCGGAGAAGACTTAGGGATAAATACATTGAATAAGTCATAGATAACAAAATATAGTTTCTGTAAGAGGAATCAACGGAGAAGTCTGTCAAGATAGGGGCTCATGATAAGGAAAAAGATGTTTATATAAGGAGGCGTAGTCACCTTTTCTAAAGTTGTAGGACAAGTAATGATAGTTTTCAACAAATTTTGTGGAAATTAGGAAGTAAGCCAAGGGAAATTCTTATGAGGAGGGTAGAATGATGGAGGTCCTCGTCAACTATTGGGTCGCAGTTCGTGTCAACCAGACAAGGTTTGAAGGACAAAAGAAGATCAAGTAACCTATTGGACAAAGTTGAACTGCTCAAGAGACAGTAGCTTGCAAAAATTATTTATTGTTTGAACACGTTTGGAGGTACAGCCAAAAAAAGACGAGACATATTCGGCAAAGTTAAAATCATCCAACACAATAAGATCGGGCTTATGGGCAATGTGAAGTAGCTCAAGTGCCTCAAACAGTGTGATCACGTGATCATAAAACACAATTTCGGATATGTAGACAGGAACAAGACAGAATCTAGAACCAGATTTACTTATAAATACAACGAAGGTATATATATATATCCAGAATAAACTGGAATAAAGGAATTATTAAATACAAATCTATAAGCTGCACATAAAATTTGAACTTTTATATAGCAATTCTGTAAAACCATAGTAACATTCACACCATGAGTATTTTTATATTTATAGTATTTTACATTGTAAACCATGTAAAATGGGTTTTACTGGCGAATGGAGTGAGTTTGCCTCTCTTTAATCCAGTAAAAACCAACTGCCTGGCGTGTCATGTATAATTTATTTGTTACTAAATTGTAAAAAGTAAATAAATTTTAAACAAAATAAAAAATTACCAAATTTTGTTTCCTTACAAATTATTTCTCGAAGTCTATGAATAAATTTTTATTTGCGATTGTTTCTCACATGAGCGTGCTAGCAAAAATCAAAAAGGTAACCATAACATGGCTTCCAGTGAAATCTTTAGCAAGATATGAACGTGAATATCATGAATTCAAAAATTGGCAGAAATCAATAAGTCAGGATTACGATACATAACAGTTTAACACACGTAGAAGTGCCTAATTTGTAAGAAATACCAAACTAATTGCAAAAACTAAAGAAAAACTACAGCACAAGGTTAAAAGCATTCAGAGGTTATGTCAGTTACTGTAATTTCTAATTTCGCTGGTGTGTTCGGTACTTTCCAAATTTGGCGCAATTTTTGAAGTAGCTAATTATAAGCGCGGTTAAAGGGGGGCGTTTTTGTGAGTCCACCTGTTAAATGGATAAACTTTAGTGTAAGTCGTTCTATTGGTGTGTCACCAACTATCAGAAAAATTTTGCCCCAATTCTTTTGTGGTCAAAATAGTCTACGTTCAAAAACTGCCTTGAGATTAAAGAAACTGCTAAAGCTCGCAGGATTGTTTTCCTATTGCAGACGTTATCAAAAAGTGATACTTTAACTTGACATTTGTAGATTTCATAAAGTAATTGCCTTTCTCTAGAGAAAAATTAGCGTTACCTGTCGAAGAGGGAAAGGGTTTTAACAAAACAGCCATTACAAAAATTTCTTCTTAAATTTCCTAAAGACAATTGGTCGTTATATAAGGTGGTCACAATTTTTGGAATTTTTGGTGCATGCCGGTGTAGCGAGCTCTTCTTTTTGACGTTGAATAACGTAGAATGCGTTGAGAAGTATATCATCGTTGTTTTACGGAATTCAAATAATTTGACAACAAGAAGATTTAGAAACACAGACGAGGGCTTCAGTTTTCAATCTTGTGTTTTGTACAGAAAATATACAGCTGTTTGACCTTGTCAAAAAAAAACAATTCCGTTTCTTTCTAACTTACTCTGATAGAAAACATATTTCTATAAATGAAAACCAAAAAATTATTTTGGGGTTTGTTTAAAAAATGTTGTAGTAGAAGAAAATTTTTTTTTTGTGGGGGGTTGTATAAATGAATAAATTAAAAAATAAAAAAAAAAAAAAAAAAAAATGTTTGGGGGGAAAAAAATAATTGTAGTTTTTTCATTTAAAAAAAAAATATATACTTTAAAAGGGTTTTTATGTTTATTTTTTAAATGAAAAAAATTTTTTTTTTTTAAATAAAAAATTTTTTATTTGAAGTAAAAATAATAATTTTAATTTAAATAAAAAAAAAAAAAATTTTTTTTTATTAAAAAAAAAATTATTTTTATTTTAATTTTAGTTGTTTTTTTAATTTTTTTAAAAAAAAAAAGGTGTTTTTTTTTTTGTTTTTTTTAAAAAAAAGAGGGGGGAAAAAAAAAAATTAAAAGAGGTAATTTAATTGTTTTTATAAGAAGGTTTTGGTGACTATGGGTATATTAAAATTTAATAAAATTACCAAAATGAAACCCAACATATCCAACATTTTCCAATAAGGAATTGTAACGTGGAAAATAATTTTCGAAGGAAAAGAGGATCATCCACGGTGCACTTTCCTTGTGTCCTGTTGGAAGGGCACGTACCTCGACTAACTCTTGGCTGAGGCCGTGGATAGAATTGAATAAGATTATTAGTTGTTAGGGTGGGCGCCTGGTCTATTACTTTTGTTTTATTAATTAACGGCCTAGTTAGACCTTCTAGGACGCCAGGAAAGTTGGTAAGGACAAAAAGAAAGTTATGAACAAAAAAAGGTAAATAAATTGTGACTGGTTTATTATACAATCAAAAGAACTCATACAAAAACAATATATAAACTTTTACCAAATTTGTCGAAAACAAAATTCAAATAAAAAATTATGATAATTATTGGCTATGCAAATTGATAATGATTCTTATTGCTTTTGGTACAAAATTGTCATAAAGGGGTGGAAGTGAAATTAATAAAAGTTTGAAACAACGGTAACCAGAATAGGTATCTTTTTGTATATGTTTTTAGTCGTTAGTTTATTAATTAGTAAATAAGCTTAATTTTAGGTTAGTTCGTTAGTTAATTTTAATTAGATTTCCTTTTTTTTTTATGCTTAGCTTAGTTTTCTCAATCTCTATTTATTTTTATTTTTTTTTTTATTTTGAACTCAAATTTAATTTCTTATTCTATTGACTTGGCTACTGTTGTACGAACGTTTCTAAAATTATTGTATGCGACCATACGTAAAAGAAAACAAAAAATGTGGGGAGAAAATTATCTAAAATGCACGCCCGTTACAACTAAAAATTCTTTTATGCTATATTTATGTACATGTTGATGCATATAACTAATTTGCGGTGATAACGGAGATGATAAACGCGGAATATAGTTGGTACGTTATTTTTGTCAAGCGTACAAAGTAAAATAATCAAACATCTGACCTTATCAGTAACTTGAAGATACGGCGGCCAAGACGCCAAAGAGAAGCGTAGATACTTGCGCTTCCGAAACGAAGAAATAACAATGAGGTTCCAATTCCATAAATAACCAAAATGTTGACAGGAGCCAATATCCGCGAACGGTTCCTAGTTTGAAAATTATCGGAATGCTGATAAGCTGAATTCCTTTTAATACGTATTATTATTTTACTTTAATGGATTGGCCCTCGGAAACTTCCCTATAGTAAATAAGTAGGCTATAGTTTCTAAGGAATTAGATGTGGTACATACCGACGCTATCAGCTACCGGGAAATTCGTTTTAATTTTAAAAACTATAACTAACGAATACGATGCATTCGCATCGCGACTTTTAACGCTTTTGAAAACCATTATATTACAAATTTTCTAACAATTTCGATTGTTCGGGGTCAAGAGTTTATGATAATTGAAATAAAGTTATAAACATTTACACTTGACAATTTGGTTGCCTATACTCCGGTAATTTAATAATCGATTTAAATGTAGAAACAAAATATAAACATGTTTTACTGCCCTTCTCCAAAAAAATTAACTTCTCAAACGTATAGCAAAAAATTTAGATGAGATTATCTCATAATAAAAGAGTCCATTGAATACAAACGAGTGTAGTAACTACGCGTACCAAACGCCTGTAAAAAGGGTCACAATCAGTAGGGACAAATCGGGACGAGTCGAAAATCGGTGGGGTCAACTCGATGTACTCAACAGTTGCTAAATTTAAACAACGAAAAGGATAAATTCTTTTTCTAACTCTAACTAACTAAATCAATCAAAAGGAACCCTCAAATTAAACTATCCTACAGAAACATCTGAATTAGATCCTAAGTACTCTTTAAGATCTTTAAGGTGCCAGTTACCAGCATCCGTGCCATTTTTGTGTTGGAGCGCATAAACTAAGTTGGAGATTTTTGTTTGATAGTGCACAAAACGAATTTAGGGGCAAGCTTGCTTGAAAAATTTGCCGAAGCATCTGACTGAACCTTATTGCGAAGCCACACTTTGTCGCCAACAGAGAGTGAAGTGTCTCTTTTCCTTAAATTGTAAGTACTAGCATTTCTTTTATAAGCTTTATGCAATTGATTTTTAACTGAATTGTAGACGTCATGTAGATGTTTAATTTCTTTGACATATTTGTCTCGTTCTTCGGGCAATAGCTCACAGCCTTTCGTAGTAGTAACGGCACCATAATAGTTTCCTGAAATGGGGACATTACGAGCGAAATTTAAGAAATTTGGAGTAAAATTTGTGACTTCGTGCACAGAGGAGTTTAAGGCAAATTGGATTTTGCTAAATTCACGTCCCAATTTCGATGATTGTCTCCGATATATGATCTAATGGCTGTGCCTATGGTTCTATTGGACCTTTCAACAAAATTAACTTGGGGATGGTATCTTGCATTATACCAAATTTTTGGACTTTGTACTGCCTCGACAACGCCTGAAAAGCAGAACCAGCAAATTGTGGACCATTGTCACACAGTATAAATTGTGGTACTCCGTGTACCAAGAATATTTGGTTCTCCATAAACTTAATAATGGGAGATGCTTTAGCATCTCGCATCGGAAATAACAACGAATATTTGGTGAACCAGTCACTAACTACTAATAGGTATCGATTACCTTTAATCGATCTGGGCAGAGGTCCTAAAATATCCACAGCAATAATTTGCCAGGGATACTCACATTTTTTTTCTGAACCCATGAGTCCAGAAGTGGGTGAATTGGGGCTTTCTGTTCGCCACAAACACTACAGTTTCTAACATATTTTAACACATGGTTTTGCATGTTGGGCCAACAGTATTGTTCCTGAATACGTTTTAAAGTTTTGTAGTATCCAAAATGCGAAGAAGTTGGTTCATCATGACAAGATTGAATTACTTCTTTTCTTTTGAATTGGGCACTAGCAGTTTCCACTCTTTCAAGTTAGTTTTGAAACAGATCTTAGGGGAGGAATGTTTATAGATGAGATAGTCTTTAGCTTGAAACTGGGGGTATTTGTCAGGATTGTTTTTGATATTATTTGCTAAACGAACATAACCTTCGTCGCAATCTGTAGGGTCAACAGTAATAAGGCCGATCTCAATAAAAGGATTTCGTGAAAGAGCATCTGCTACAACATTAAGATCTCCTTTTCTATGAACAAGGTTAAAAGAATACTGGGACAATTTCACCGACCAGCGAGCCAAACGACCTGTTGGGTCTTTCAATCTATGGAGCCATAAAAGTGAGTGATGATCTGTGACAGCATTAAATCGAACACCTTCCACGTACGGTCTAAATTTTTCAATCGAAAATATAAGTGCTAATAGCTCTCTTTCAGTCACCGTATAGTTGCGCTCAGGCTTTGTTAAGGATCTAGAGCAATAAGCAATGACGATCTCTTCGCCGTCAATATTTTGGGTAAGTACGCCACCTAAACCTACATTAGAAGCGTCGCTCTGGATTGTGAAAGGCTGAGAAAAGTCCGGACTTCTTAAAATAGGCGCTGTAACTAGAGCTTGTTTAATTTTTATAAAAGCATCTTCTGCTTCCATTGTCCAAGTCACATTTTGTTTCTTGTATTTGCCCAGAATCAAACCATTTAATGGAGCTACAAGAGAGGAAAAATCTTTTATAAAACGACGGTACCACGAACACATCCCTAGAAACCTTTTTACTTCGGTATAAGTTTTTGGTCTAGAAAAATTAATCATAGTCGCTACCTTTTCTGGATCTGTCCGCAACCCATTGCCTGTACCATCTATAATAAAACCAAGATACTTGAGTTCATTTTTAAAAAATTCACTTTTTTTTAAATTTATAGTGAGATTTGCCTTCTTAAGTTTTAAATAAACATCCTCTAATAATTGCATGTGTTTCTCAAAAGTATTAGACACGACGATGATGTCATCTAAGTAAACAAAAATGTTCGGCTCAAATTGAGGTCCAAACAAGGTGTCCATTAATCGCTGCAGCGTTTGAGCGGCATTACTCAGGCCAAAAGGCATAACTGTAAATTGAATAACCCGTGACCAGGAACCGAAAAGGCTGTTTTTTCTTTGGATGTGTTATCTAAGGGTATTTGCCAAAAACTGTTTCGAAGATCAATTGATGAAATGTATTTTGCATCTTTGAGTAAACTCAAAATTCTGTCAACCCGGGGTAACGGATACGAATCAGGCTTCGTAATCGAGTTTAATTTACGGCCATCAAAACAGAAACGGAATTCTCCGGAGTTTTTTTAACAAGGAGGACGGGTGAATTAAATGGACTAGACGAGGGTTCAACAACACCTAATCGTAACATTTTTTCTAGTTCTTTAATTAAATGGTCCATCATGTATGGTGACATTTGGTATTGGCGTTCTTTAAACGGTTTGCTATTACCAACGTCAATAATATGTGAAGTGACTTGGGTACGACCTAGTCTATTTTCACTACATAGCTCAGTGAATTTATTTTTAATATCATTAATTCTTTGTTGTTGTTGAGGCAAATAAGTTGGTAACTTAGGACTAATTAACACATTTGTTTCTAACACATTGATATTAGTGTTTTGAGAACTGCTTTGGGCTAGCCACGTTTCATTTTTATAATCTAAACTCAATCCAAATTCCTTGCAGAAATCACTACCTAAGATAATATTTTGATTTAAAGAAGGTACTACTAGAAATGGAATTAATTTACTAAAATCATTTAGGGTAATAGGTATATCAACTATTCCAGTAACTGGTTGTTTATTGCCGTCTGCAGTAGTAACAAATTTTATGAGAGATTTACAGGGTTTAAACTGGAGTTTGTTGAGTAAACTAAATGAATTGCTTCCTAAAATGGATTTATTTGCTCCCGAATCTACTAACGCTACCAATTCGACATTTAAAATATTAACAAGAACGTAGGGTCTATTATCATATTGTTTTTAATAAATAAAGGGAAATTTCTGGTTTCAAAATTAATTTTTCTTTATAAAACTTTCGTACGTACTTAAGCCAATCTTGCCAAGAGGGTGAACCATTATGAATAAGTGAGGCTTTTGATATACTATTAGAAGACATTAACCAGCCTCGTTTTAATGCCTTTTGTGCTCGTTTTTGAGCACGTACAACTACTACTTACAACGCCGGGTCTACCGCATTTAAAACAAAAAGTTGTCCTTCTGGCTGTACAATTATGAAAAGTATGGTTGGGCTGCTGACAGTTCCAACAAATTACATTAAATTTTTTATAACACCTGTACTTGATTGACATTTACTATAATTACTTGCATGGGCAAAAGATTGATCGGGATCTTTACTATATCCAGGAGTTATTGTGTTAACACTTGAGTACCTACAACTTGGGGGTTTTGTTTATCCTTTATGTCTTTAGCAAAATCAATTTTTTGCACAATTCGAGTAATTGAGTTACACTATTTATGTCACAAAGAGTAACTTGGTCGACGTAATGGGGTAATAAGTTTTTGTGATGTATTTAAGTTTGGTGGTTTCCGCCACAAAATGTCCTAACTTACTAAATAAATTATCTAAAACTGCAACAAAAACGTTAACAGGCTCATCACGTTTTTGGTACCTCAACCTAATTTTTTCCCATATGTCGTCTTCATAGCCTACTGGGAGAAATTCTTGCTTAAGTCGTGTAACTAAACTATCCCAATTATTAATTGTACTCTTAACAGAACGAAACCAAGTTAGGGCATTATCAGAAAATAATTCGATAGATGAATTAAATAATTCAGTGGTGTCAACATGTCTGGCAATTCGTAATTCTTCTACTCTTTGCAAAAAATCTAAAATATCTGCCCCTTTGGAACCGGAAAACTTCAAATTCCATTTGAAGACAGGAACTGGTTTAGCCTCAAAAGAACGAATAGTATAAGTGGGTGCAATGGGAGGCACAGAAACAGTATCGGCAGATGTTACTGTGGGCTGCACTATGATCTTATCGGCAAGTAAAGCTTCCAATTCCAAAGCAGAAGCAATTGCTTCATTTCGAAATGTTATAATTTCCTTAGGAGTATCTTTGTCAATCTGAATACGTTTAGAGCGATATGAGAGATGTATGATTCGAGAACAAACGCGATTATAAACTGAATCGTTAATATTCCCTTCAAATTCTTCTATTAAGGTCCGCAGAGAACTAATTATTTTATTAATTTCTATCGTTTCTGTTTGAAAATCATAAGATGGATCTGCATAAGAAACACCGGGGCGCTGAATATCCTTTTGTAATAGTTTAGCAAGCATTTTGCGTTTAGTGCTTGTGTCCTTATTTGTAACGATTCCGCGAATCCGCAATTCATAGTTAAGTTCATCTGTTAATAAATGAATAGGTTTAATCTGATTTATATCATCCATGTTCATGATTGTATAATAAACAGCACAAAAATAGGAATTTTAATGACGTTGGGCGCCAAATAAAAGTGTAACGTGGAAAATAATTTTCGAAGGAAAAGAGGATCATCCACGGTGCACTTTCCTTGTGTCCTGTTGGAAGGGCACGTACCTCGACTAACTCTTGGCTGAGGCCGTGGATAGAATTGAATAAGATTATTAGTTGTTAGGGTGGGCGCCTGGTCTATTACTTTTGTTTTATTAATTAACGGCCTAGTTAGACCTTCTAGGACGCCAGGAAAGTTGGTAAGGACAAAAAGAAAGTTATGAACAAAAAAAAGGTAAATAAATTGTGACTGGTTTATTATACAATCAAAAGAACTCATACAAAAACAATATATAAACTTTTACCAAATTTGTCGAAAACAAAATTCAAATAAAAAAATTATGATAATTATTGGCTATGCAAATTGATAATGATTCTTATTGCTTTTGGTACAAAATTGTCATAAAGGGGTGGAAGTGAAATTAATAAAAGTTTGAAACAACGGTAACCAGAATAGGTATCTTTTTGTATATGTTTTTAGTCGTTAGTTTATTAATTAGTAAATAAGCTTAATTTTAGGTTAGTTCGTTAGTTAATTTTAATTAGATTTCCTTTTTTTTTATGCTTAGCTTAGTTTTCTCAATCTCTATTTATTTTTATTTTTTTTTTTATTTTGAACTCAAATTTAATTTCTTATTCTATTGACTTGGCTACTGTTGTACGAACGTTTCTAAAATTATTGTATGCGACCATACGTAAAAGAAAACAAAAAATGTGGGGAGAAAATTATCTAAAATGCACGCCCGTTACAACTAAAAAATTCTTTTATGCTATATTTATGTACATGTTGATGCATATAACTAATTTGCGGTGATAACGGAGATGATAAACGCGGAATATAGTTGGTACGTTATTTTTGTCAAGCGTACAAAGTAAAATAATCAAACATCTGACCTTATCAGTAACTTGAAGATACGGCGGCCAAGACGCCAAAGAGAAGCGTAGATACTTGCGCTTCCGAAACGAAGAAATAACAATGAGGTTCCAATTCCATAAATAACCAAAATGTTGACAGGAGCCAATATCCGCGAACGGTTCCTAGTTTGAAAATTATCGGAATGCTGATAAGCTGAATTCCTTTTAATACGTATTATTATTTTACTTTAATGGATTGGCCCTCGGAAACTTCCCTATAGTAAATAAGTAGGCTATAGTTTCTAAGGAATTAGATGTGGTACATACCGACGCTATCAGCTACCGGGAAATTCGTTTTAATTTTAAAAACTATAACTAACGAATACGATGCATTCGCATCGCGACTTTTAACGCTTTTGAAAACCATTATATTACAAATTTTCTAACAATTTCGATTGTTCGGGGTCAAGAGTTTATGATAATTGAAATAAAGTTATAAACATTTACACTTGACAATTTGGTTGCCTATACTCCGGTAATTTAATAATCGATTTAAATGTAGAAACAAAATATAAACATGTTTTAACATTACTCAAAGAATAGGGAATATAACTAAAGATGGTCAGCATTTTGCAAACAACAATTCTGACACTTAAGGACCAATTCAAAAGACCTTGCCGAGTACGCAAATTTAACATACAAAGCACTTATATATTTTAGTAGATTAAGCATCAACGCAAGCCAAGTAACGCATGCAGATGTGCAAGAAATGCATCGTGCATATTATAAAGCGTAGTGACGTAGTAACGCATTCGCATGGAACAGCAGTCGCGTTCGCCAATGTTAACATAACTTATATAAATATTGTACATAGGGTAATGTAAGTGTCGACAATAAACAATATACAAACCACGGTGGGCGTAATGCTTCCAACCAACCCTGCGGCAACAACAATAGGAGTTCTACATGAAATTCTCCACAACGCCACAGTGGTGACCGACGACGTAATAAATAGGACGAGGAGGAAGGAAACAGCAAACACAGGTACATATCAAAATTTTTTTTTTAATATACCTACGAAATAGACAACAAAACGATTTCTACTGCGTCCGGTAAGCTCACTGCTGCTCGACCAGTCAACAATCCGGCCGTCAACGCTACAACGCACGTCATTTCTATGTCGTCAACACTATACCCGCCAACAATAGACTGCCATGCAAACGCGTGGCATGGCTACGCGCCACAACGTGATGTAACGCACACTATTTGGGTTGATGAAGTACATACAAAGTTGTTTCGTCGACTCCTTCGGCCAACAAACAACCCGCAAAAACAAAACGCTACAAGCGTTGAAACACATAGGTCTTCCGAAATTCAACAGACCCAAATATTAATCGTTTGACTTTGCTGAACAACACGCTTGCCTACACGTCATGAGGCTTGCGATGTCGGTTTCGGACACCTTCGCCTATCACATTCAGGTACCAAAGCGCACATTTGACGACATACCTCTCAAAGCTTATTACGCCTAGTTGCAAACTTTTAAGACAGCACTCGCATCCCACCAATTTGCCACTGAAACAAACAATACGGAACGGCAGACCTAAATCAAGCAACACCCACCGGCAGCATCCGCAGCAGCCTAACAAGAGGGTATCACAGCATCCGCAGAAGTACTAACAATAGTGCCTCACACCAACAAAGCTTAAGCAAGAAAATACACCCACAAACGCATTTTTTGCATATCATTACGCAACTACCCCTCAGCATTCTTTATTTTAGATCGCCATTCACTAAGGAAGAACCCATATAGAGTTGTCAATGTCAATCCCACAATATCCACAATTTTTGCATAAGGAAACGTTACTCAAAGAATGCGAAATATTAACAAACACGGTCAGCATTTCGTAAACCGCAAGGCTGACAATCAAAAAAAAGTTCAAGCGACCTTGCCGACTTTACAAATATAACCTACTAAGCACGTATATACAAGGTGATTTATGACGTTAAGGAAATACTTCACCGGGTAATTCCTATGAGTAATTGAAACAAAAAACTTCAAATAAACATGTGTCCAAAAATGCTTTACAAGAGAGCTTTAGTTATATTTTTCCCCGACGTCATAGATCACTCTATATAGTAATGCGAGTGATGCATACTGAAGTGCATCGTGCATCCTACAAGGCATAGTAACGTAGTAACCCATTTGTATGCGTCAGCAGTCTCCCTCATCAATACAAATGTAACTTGTGTAAATATTGTACATAAAATAATGTAAGTGTGTACAATAAATCGTGTACAAAATGCAATGGATAATTCCTTCCAATCAACACAGCGCCCACCAAGGCGTCCATCATCAATCAACTTTGACGCTGCATATTATTCTATTCCTCTAGTAAAATTTTTATATTGATCTATTTCTTCCCTAAGATATTACACCAACGCACCAACACTTTTATTGCTTCTCATCATCTATATGCTAATTTGTACATAATTAGAAAAATAAAAAAATTTTCTTTGTAGGCCATTTGCAGTATTTTTATCACACGCTGCAATAATTATTTCTATTTTTTTTTGTGAGAGCTGCGGCAAATTTACTTTTTTTTTACAAATTGTTAAAGTTCTTGACGTTTACAATTACGGACATCTCTCGCAGCCTTAAATACAATGTCATTCAAGTGTTCAATTTTTCTATTGTATTTCAGGATATATTTTTCCTAGATAAGTATTGCAAATCCATTCAACAATATTTTAATAACAAGCTATTTGTAGTTGTCTCCATAATCTTTTGCCAATGTTGTATCCCCAACTTTTGAAAATTACTACAGTCGGTTTCACCCTTTTGTTGCGGATAATTCATAAATACGAGTATGTTGACGGAAAAATTCCAGACGGTTTTCTTATTGTTTTGATTAGTGTCGACAGATGTTTGTGATATTTTAGGCGAGTTTTGCCCAAATCTTATGCTCATTTTGGTGACTATAAAATAAATAATTGTAATGTTTTTTTGTATTTCTATCAATTCACTGTCCTTAAAATAGAGAAAATCTCAAGAAACAAAATGAAAATGGCGCTAGAAAATGGTAACGTTGCTGAATTTTTAATAACAAATGGATAACAAATTAAAAAATTGTCATAAGTAATGCAACAAGTTGATATGAAATTACTAATAAGTTCTTGCAATTTCGTACTATCGGGTTGTATTCGGCATAAAATTTTTGGTGAAAATTTTAACGCGTAAAAATTTCCTATAAATTCAAGCGTTATTTGTTCATTATGACAAAATTGATTAATCTGATTAGTCCAGAAAATGTGAGTAAAAATAATCAGTAAAATTTCTAACTTCTAACTTAAGCATATTTGCTGTTTTTTGTGTTTTTTAAGATTTTAGATTAAAAAATTAAATTTAACGTTGATAAAGCCTTCATATGTTCAGGGCAAAACATCGGCAAAAGCTAGCTTGAAAAATACACCTCCACCTTACGACGAATCTTACAAAAAACACCTAGTTATAATCAATTGTTAGTTAGAGAAGTTTTTTAAAAAGATGACTCAAAATATGACCAACAGATAAATTATATTTTCAAATCTAAAACGACATCAATGCAAATTTATGCGGAAAATTAATTGAAAATGTTTATTCTGAATAGACGCCATATTTGTCTATGAAATTGACTGTTAATGCTTTAAGAGTTGACATTGGTTAAACAGAGTATGAGGAAATTTTATAACCGAAAATGATGATAAAACTGATATAATCAAATGGATTACCCTATATATTTTCCCCTGATTGATGTAGAATTAAATTCTCTACAACTTTGGAATTGGTGTCGGTCTACCAAAACTCAATCGTTAGAATTTGTTTATTTGTAACAGTTTATTTACATAGGTCTTCAAAGTTCCAATGGTATAATTCTCTACTGCTGATAACGATAACGATGTCAAATGGCATATCCTCTTCAGAGCAAACATGTTTCCTAGTATTTTTCTCATAGTTGGCAATTGTAGTTTTTTTTAATCTCAGGTTGGAGGTTTATAATTATCAGCTGCCAATAAACAACGTCAATTCGATTTTCCGTTGGAATAAACCACACTACTTCTGCTGTCGAAAACTCACTCATTATTACTAATAATACAAAGATACAATAAAATTTTAATAGAATGGACAATTACTAACACAACTGTGACAATAATAAAGTTTTGACAATCGCATTTCACCGCCTACTTAATTTTTCGATGCTAATTTTTGATAAAAACGATTTCCACGGTTAACAGTGGATTTTTGGTAGACAAACATGTATAGCAAAATTGTAGAGAATTTAAGTCTACACCGATCTATCAGAAAATTTATGGGTGTTCCATTTGATTTTACTAAATTATTTGTCATTTTCGATCACAAAGTTTGACATTTTAATTCTCATATAATCAATGTAAACTTTTAAATCTTAGACAGTTAGGGTTGTTACCAATAAAATTTAAATTCAAAATTTTAAATAATAACCTAAAAACGTGAAATATTCGAAGGTCGATATTGACCCAATTAAATGTTAAAAAGTATAATTTTTTGCATAAGACTCGTATACATAATGTCGCCATAGTTATTCATGTAGATTTAGAATAAAAAATATATGGATTTTATTTAAAATGTCAAAATGGACAGGTGTTACATCAAAGTGGGATACCTTGTATAATTAAAAATATTTTTAAATTATAGCCCTTGACGAACCTAATGGTCATAGCCGATTTAAAAAAATCTACTTTTTAAAAGCAATATCAAAGGTCCGCGTACTACACGGACAGGCTCTATGAAACATCGGTCTTACTTAGAAATTACAATAGTTTAAAATTTAAAACATGAATAACAGTAGTCAAATATTAAAAATTAAACAATTAAAACATTAAAAAGTAGAGTTTAGCAAAATATATAAATTCATTAAATATTTTTTATATTAATAATTGTATTTTAAAGAAAGTTCTAGAAAGTTTGTTTGATTGTTTAAAATAGAATTTTTATTAGCTTCAATAATATAAATAATTTTGCGGTAGTCTAAATATGTGCCTTATTTATCAAACTTGTAAACGTCGACGTGACACATTATACACGATATGGAAATCCACCAAGAATATTCGAATGAAGACATACTAAATTTATTTTTTATTCATGAAGAATGTTACAAGATTATTGAAAGAACTTGCCGTTTGCTTAACGAGAGAATA
Source organism: Abscondita cerata (assembly GCA_030710515.1). Lineage (NCBI taxonomy): Eukaryota > Metazoa > Arthropoda > Insecta > Coleoptera > Lampyridae > Abscondita > Abscondita cerata. Next base: position 39,512 of record JALBCR010003978.1, on the reverse strand, counting down.
TCTACATTTATGGTCTCTAAATAAAATTACATTGAAAAAAATAGAAACAAGTTAATTGAATTATTAATTTAGCAACTATTCGATATGCCGTCCGTGGTTTTCTAAGCACAATAAAATTCTTCTGTTAACTTCAGCTATTGTGGGTTTTTGAACCATTTGCACATCTACTTCAGCGAGAGCAGTTCGAACCCGATGTTCGAACCCGATGTAATAAGTCATCTATGTTATGGACTGGCCTTGAATATACTTGAGTCTTGACATACTCCCATAAAAAAATATCCAGGGGTGTTAGGTCGGGTGATCTGGGAGGCCATAGAGATGGACCATTGCGTCCAAACCAACGATCTTCGAACATATGGGATAATTCTTAATAAACCACATGGGTTGAATGGGCTGGAGCATCATCCATTTGGTAGCAACATGAATTTAGAAGATTTAAGGTAAATTTTCCAAAAATTTGAAACCACTCCTCTAAGCATTTCTAAATATTTGCGAGAATTTAATTTTCGTCATACACATCAAAACAAACACGATTATCCATAATTAAACAAAAACATTAAAACTAAATGTGTCTTGAAAGTTACCTTCGCGCACCATCCGAGGATTTTGTTCTGCCCAATAATACCAATTTTTCCTATTAATGATTCCTTCTCTACTAAATTTTGACTTATCTGGTCCAAATAAGTTTTTTCAAAAAATTTGGGTCTTCCTGCATTTTTAATAAAATGCTTTCACAAAATGCTACACGACGTATTTTGTCACCTGGGAGGAAAGCTTGTAGTTTTATAATAGAAAAAGCATGCATTTTACGTTGTGCCAAAATTCTCTGTATCGACGAGTAGGACAGTCCCAAATCTTTAGACGCAGCTCTGAACGATGCATGTGGATTTGCATTAAAATATGCCAATACATTCATTTCGTTGTCTTTATCACCGGTGACTACCTTAGGGCGTGTTCTAGTACATTGAATTCCAAATTGTTTAAAAGTTGCTTCTATTCTCTTGAACGTAGTTCTTTCAATAATTTTGTAACATTCTCCATGAATAAAAAATAAATTTAGTATGTCTTCATTCGAATATTCTTGGTAGATTTCTATATCGTGTATAATGTGTCACGTCGACGTTTACAAGTTTGATAAATAAGGCACATTGTTTTAATTTCCACAGGCCACTAGTCAAAAATTATTTAATAAAATAGAGAAATATTGTGTGTCGAATGTAAATACATCGATAGCAGGAAAATGATAACAGATAGGTATAAAGAACCCTTATGAAGATTGAAAGACCACTTAATTCTCCATCACATAGAGCAACAAGATACAGAGTGTTCATTTTAAAAAATTGACTTTTGGGCAGTTGAAGTTAGTCAGATTTAGCCAAACATTTTGAACACCCTGTAAATAATGAGATGTCAAATTACACATCATTTAAAAAACTTAACAGTCCTCCTAAGTATAGCCCAAATTTTGTTACTATAACTTTCTTTTTCAATCATTGACAAGCGTTTGAAAACAATACTACAAAACCAATTTTTCTCAAAAAATGAAAATATCTCAAAAACTATTGATTTTTCATATAGGTTGTGCTACATAAAAGTAACTCAGATTTTAGCGTAGAATCCAAATATATAAAAAAATACATCATTCTACTTAAAATAAGAAAGTTGGTAGCCACTTCCGGTGTAACCGGAAGTGCTAGAAAAGCTGAAATATTTTAATTAAATAGAACTTTCTTGAGCAATCCCCTATTCCAAATTTTAAACAAATATTTTGACGGGAAGTCCATAAACTTCTAATGAACGGGTTAGCTGAATCACCGTGTATATATTGGTAAAGACAAACATTTTTTAATAGTATAATGTCGAAAATGATTAAAATCCATTTTCACTTCAACTTTTGACACAAATATAATTTAACGTTGACACTTTTAATAAATTTAGTCAAATAATAAAACAATTTTTCCTATAGTATTTCAAAGTACAATATATGGTCAACAAAAGTAATAATTGAGATTTATTGCAAAAAATTTAATATTTTGTTTTTTTCTTCTTAAAATCAAGTTGTAATTTGAATAAAGTAGCATTTATAAGATTATCTAAAGAAACATTTCCGTTTCTTTTTTTTTTTCTTGTTTGACTTTTCATAAAAGTTTTTAAAGGAAAATCCTTTCAAACTGAGCATTTTCTATTAAGCCAAAAATGTTTATGCAAACTTTTTGCAAAGCAATTTTACGTTTTACATTTATTATAGAAAGTTTGAGTTTCTAGTTTTGGCAGAAATGATTTTTATTTTTCATTTTGTATAACTGTTTAAATTATTTATTAAATTATTAAAACAAAGTTCTGTTCGATTAAAACAAATTTAATTAACTACTGAAGCTTTTTAAATTAAGTGTCCTTATGACCTTATTATTTTTCTAAATTTAAAAAACACCTAAATTGTATATTCTATAGTATATGAAAGGGGCCAGTTCTATAATCTCAGCTTAAACTTAACCAACGTTTAATTTCTAAGAATAAAATTTAAACAATTATATCCTAGGAAATTAAACAGTTAACTTTAAGCGGAAAACGTATTACATCTGGGCCTAGTATTTAATTGAAAATGATATAAATTTTTACTTACAAGTATACAATCTACAAAGACAAAATGAAACGTTTTCTGCTTGACACAGAGATGGGACTCCATTCACAAAGCGTTTATGTTTTCTGCCTTGGTGTACGATGTGTCATTAGTACGAATTACACTGCTTCAAATTGTTCTCTGGGGTAAAAAGCTAAACTTAATTGTTTTATCCTAAAATACTAAAAAATATCATCTAATTGTAAAAAGAACTGACCAACCGCATTAAAATTACCCACCGCACTAAAAAAATAGTAAAATTAAAGCATTAACTTACTCAAGTAAAGATTTTATTAACTTTGAAAAGTGTATGCTATGAATTAGCAGTTGTGGCCAAGTTCAAAATTAGAGTTCACGCTCCGGAACGTGAATTTTAACTTGGAACATCCCGATCTAAAGAAAACGAAACAGACGAAGGATTGAAGCATAACCACCGTTTGATGAAAAGCGGCTGAGATTAAAATATTCAAGTACGTGTTTGCGAAAGTAAAAAGGCAACGTTGCACGTTTGTAAATTTAAGCGTATATTTTCTTTGTTTATAATTATTAAATTTTTATGTGTGTAAATAAAAAGAATTTTTGTTGTTAACTGTTTAATTTCAATCAATTGTCACATAGTGAGTCATAAAGAATTAGTAGCTATTAAAGAAAAGCAAAAAGGTTATTATTTCACAATAAATAAAGTTGTAAGAGTAATTATTATCAAATTAAAGATTACTACCTACATGCTGATACATTTTACTCGGTGAAACAAAACCCTGAGATCTAGAGTCAAATAATTTTTGGATGTTGAGGGTAATTTAATAATCATTAAACAAAATAAAATTAATTAAAAAAAATTCATCTTAATATATTGAACGCCTAGTATCACAATAGGAATAATTGCTTAACCGTCACAATGAAATTATTTAGATAGAACATATTTTAAACAGAGCTGCAACTTGTACGCAACTACTTGATTTGTAGTTAATTTTACGTTTGATAAGTTCTAATCTTTGTATAAAAAAGTTTCGTTTAACTTTTTCTATACAATTAGGGTCGTTAATTTGTGACCTTTCCTTGTTAAATTACGATTTTTATTAAATAAGTATGATCACTGTTGTTACATTGTTAGTTTTGCAGCTTTAATCAAACTACAGTTTTATTTTTGATTTAATATGCTTGTTTTCGCTTAAAAATTCTTACTTTTACTGGATTATTTACGTCATTAACGGTATTTGTTATTTTTTCAACTTTGTTTCCAATAACTAGAAAACATATTCATTGGCTGATAACATTTATTTTTTTGGTTACACTTGTTATGATCATAGGTTTGATGACATTATTATGATATGTAAATATTTGGCTGTTTTTAGTAGTTTAACTCACTTAGACTTTCCTTTGCTTTTTACTTTTAAATCTAGAACTATTTCTACCTGCTTAAATAAACCCGACCGACCGCCTGAACCTGACTTTTCTCTTGTTATTCTGTTTAAATACTATTGACCACCGCCTGAACTTGATGTGAAATCCATACCTGATTAGCCTGCTGTAACTTTGTCCTATTACCCACAAGTAATCCCTCGCAATTCAATTTGTCGCTGACGAAAGTGCAGTCTTCTTCTTCTGTTTACGTCAACAGTCGTTCTGATTCAAGTAATTTTAGCGTTTAAAGGCTGATAATGCAGCTCTTCATCTAACTAGTTCTGTCTAACATCAACCGATTTGCGTTCGGTTATTGTTTAAATGCTTTTTTTTACACTATAGTTTGACTCCGTCGTAATCACAAACACTATATACTTGGTTAGATAGCCGTCTTAGAGAAGTCATCAACGCTTTACAGCGTATACTGACGACGTTACAAAACCGTACGCTCAAGCAGGACGGGTAGTACTGCGTTAAAAATAACTTGCAAAATAGAACCGCTTGCAAACCCGCAGTATCGTACAAACGTTTGTGTAAATTAGTTCGTAAGAACCAGGTCCACCAGAAGGTGAATTCATATAAGGAAACCATCACCGGACGCACAACTTTGTACAAAAGCCGCGGCGCGTTATCAGTATAAGAATATTTAAAAAGCCAGCTCAGTATATCGCTTAGTTATAACAAACTCGAACCTTTTCCAGTTGATAAAGAACAGGTTACAATTGAACTGTTTCTTGGTGTACAACCACCATGGGTAGGTAATAAAAGTAATTTACCGTTTATTGTTTACAGATAATTCAACTGTCGGTTTATTTTTTATTATTTTATATCTGTTTAAACTAACTAAATTTTGTTTTCTTGCTTGAGAATGTCTAGGTCAACGCCCTCCCTAATTCATTTTACTACTGCCGCTTGTCCTTTGAAGACCTCCTACAGAATTTTCCTGTAGTGTCAATTGTTACCTCTTTTTGGGTTTTAATTAATCCGTACAGAAGTCTTCGATAGAAAATACGTTTCTTTCTCAATAAAAGTTTGTTCAGTGCGGATGATAAGATCCGCCAATTTCATAAATCGCGATTACGTTAGTTATAGTAGTATATGATGCCGATCCTGACCACATTGGAAGTGGTCTAGGATCGGCATCATGGTTTTGGGAAGATCTGGGCCGATCGTGGGACCGACCGTGTGGTCTAGGATCGGCATCCTGGTTTGGGAAGATCTGGACCGATCACACACGATCGGCCCCGATCTTTCCTGAAACCATGATACCGATCATAGACTACTTTCAATGTTGTCCAGGATCAGCATCATATAACTACTTTATAGTATTAAAATGTAATGTGTTAGAGCTGATTATACTGTACTGTATTGTAAGAAAATACATAATAATTTTTGAAGTAAATATGAAAATTGTAGCAGTCCTAGAATCGACTCTTAAAACATCGATCTTTGTAGACAACAACTTTTTCCGTTACAACTACATGCTGAGCATACATTAAGTTCTCCATAACCTTGAATAAGACAAAAAAGAAACTTACTAGTCAAATATTAGCAAACTCATAAAATTTTCACACTTAAGTAGTGTGTCAATGTCTTTTTTGAAACAAGGATACTTAAAAACGAAGCAGTGTATTTCAACCAAGTCACTTCAACGCTGCCATCTCGACACCGTTTTTTTGAACCGAAAGCACCTTGACAAAAATTCATTTTGAGCGAGTTCAACTTTTTTTTGTTTGCCGCTTTAAATTTAGTAACAAATAGCACCTTAAAGTGTTGTCAGCAAATGTAACCTTAAATGTGTAAAATTCTCTTTAATAATTACAAAAGTAAGCAAGTACAAAGGCTATTACAGTTTACAACAATAAACCTTATGGACTAAATTTACCTAATTCGTTAGATGATAATTATATGCTCGGTTAGGTCGGTAAAGTGGATGAATTAGATAATTGATAAGTTAATTAAATAGCGCCATTCTGTTTAATTAAATATAAGTGTGCCGACATTGATAACAGAGAAATGAAGTTTCGAGATTTATTGAATAAGCAGTGAGAATAATTAGTATCCTCTAGATGTTAAGTTTTAAAAGGTGTATATTCTTCTTATAGTGCCTGTCCGTTTTGAACGTTGGCTATCATAATGGCAATCTTGATTTTGTTTGTTGCAATCCGGAACAGTTCTGCCAATGACTATTCATACCATTTCTTCAGGTTTGCAAACCAAGATATTTTTCGTCTTCCTGGGCCTCCATTGCTGTTGATCTTGTCTTGGAGGATTTGTTCAAGCAGGTAGTATCTCTCCACATTCCTCACTATGTGTCCTAGGTATTCGAGCTTCCCGCATTTCACAATTTTCACAATCTCTGGCTCTTTTCTCATTCTCGACAGGGACTTCCATGTTACTTACTTTATCTGTCGAGATAAGCTTGCACGCCGAGGTGACCACGTCGAAATAAGGTCTTAGAAAAATGAAAACAACATAAAACCAACATAAAAAATTCATTCGATCGACACCAAATTTTTTTTTACTAAGCACCTTTTATTAATTTTTGGAGTTTGGGCATAATTTTTATTTAAAAAAGGTTATTTTTTTATTACTTCAAAATAAATCATTCATTCATCTGAGAAATAGGCAATACATTGTTGTTGAATAATTATGAAACATTAAATTTTTGCAATTGTAATTAAGGGTTAGCATGACATATTTACATAACCATTGGTTAGTCACGTTAGTCATGCTACAAGGCGATTTTTTTAAATTAACCTTCTATAATAACCTAACAATTAACTGGGAAACTATAATTTTTACAACTTTTTCTCACTTACAACACACAATTTTTTTTTCCTCAATCTCTAATGCAATCGTAATAGAACGACTCATTAAGATATTATCAGGCCTAAAAAATACGTGTTTCATTTTTCTAAAAACTTCAAACTTAGTCGGGAAGACCATAAAAAAACTTAATCCGAACAAAGAGAAACTTTGCATGTAAAAATTTAATTACGCTCTACGGGATTATAAAAATTGTCTTACTTTCTATTGAGTTGAGACTTTTTTACAACTTCGTCTAATTTACACCCGCTATTATCACTGTCAAATTTAAACAGCGCCTATTTATAAAATACGCACTTCCAAGTTTGTTTTACTTACTGAAAACGTAGTTATAGTGGGTTTGTATGTTCGAGAGACTTCGAACGCAATAAAAGCAAATTAAATTTTCTTCGGGTCTTACTGCTGACACACATAGCGATATGAACAAAAATAATTCTCTATTGTGGTAAGAAAGCAATAGAAATAACCATTAAATTCAAGCACCTAATCTGCAGTCGCTGTGTGTTTGTGAAAAATAAGCATTAAAACAAAACTCTTACGCATACAAAAATGCATTGGACGATTTTCCATAAGCAGACATTTTGAAGCAAAGACACAATTAAATATTAATGTTTATAATACGAACAAATTTTTTTATTATCATTTATTTAAAAGCTTAGATATGTACATATTAAAGCATTTAAATGAAAAATAATTTAAATAAGACAATGGATAATGTTTCCATGTGATAATTTATTCTGCGTGTCACTGGCAGATGGGGTGGAAACAAAGAACATTAAAAAAACAAATAAAAGAACGTCAAGAAAACATGTAAAACAAAGCGTGTATGCCATTAAACTAATTAGAAATCGCGTTTGTATAATTGATTACAATTTTATGTACGTTTCAGTTTTGTTATAAATGATAAATGTCTACGAGACATCACCTTTAAGAACTCATCTTATTCTCAGAATTTTCACAAGCGTAAAATATCTAAACCTTTTCTGATTCCTGTTACACATCGCTACAAGTTTACAGTAAATAACACTTTTGTTGTCAGAAAATCCTGAATCGGTTTTATTTCTTACTGAATTGTAGAATTTGATAGAATATTGTCTGTATCAGTTTCAGTCACGAAAACCTTATCTTTTATGTCGAAAACTGTTATCATTTGCAATGCACTTTTCCTTCTACTTTTTTTACAGAAGTCGTTCTATTTTAATACATATTAAATCAAAATAAAAAATAATCCATTGAGTGACATTTTTATTTAAAGAAATATGTCTACAATTTATGCCATTATTTGCATTCATTAAAAGTGAACATTGTTGCCAATAAATATTATTCAATGCATCATATTTTCTGTTAGTTATCTTAATAACATAAAACTACATTCCTTATCTTGTTAAAAGTGCAAAATAATAAAGAATGCATCCTTTGACAATGAGTTTAATAAATATAAAATATAAAGCAATTCTAAGCATATTAAATTGATGTTTGTTACATTGTGTAAGCTTTTAAATAAATTTTTATTTGTATGATACATTAATACATGTAAGAGTCGCGGACAAATAATTTGTTATACTTTATTCGTATTATAGTATCAAATTATATGGCAGTGTCGAAAACCGGGTCTGCAGCTATGCTAGTCGGAGAGAGATCGTGAGTATATTCAGTAGTAATAAAGTCAAAGGCTTCTGCACTGCATAAAATAACAAAAAGATGCAACCTAGCAATCCGCGTAGTCAATACTCTAGAGCAACTAAAAACTCCAAAAACAGAAACACACTCTATAAAGATATAATTTTTGTAAAACGACTGAATCAGAAAGTTATTTTTATAATAACTAAATCAACCCGTTAAATTAAGTGACAACCATACTGTACAATATGCCACTGGTTAGACGTGGTTGTCGGATAATTTAAAAATCGGAGAAAGATAATAAAATTTTAAAGAACACACATAAATAAGAGTAGCTTTTACTGACGTTAATTATACAAACTCACGTTACGTATCAATACTTGACGATAAATTTTACAGGAAACTAAAGGGCGCAATCAATAAAATCTAATTTTTGAAAAATCTTCTAAATCACATTGTTGAATTTTAAAGCGCAGGAATTATGTAAGTTATGTAAGTAAATTCACGTCAGAATACAGATACAACCACGTTTTAAAAAAAATAATAACTTGAAGCATGCACAATTTCAACTTATTTGACTGGTCACCGGTATATCTTTCAGTCAGCAACTAGAATTAAATCAATTTTCTCGTATTCAATCGTTCCAATTAACCGTAACCGGGAGAAAGTTTTAAAACGTGGGAAAGATGGCGATAGAAATCTAAAGTTCACAATAGTTATAAATAAAAAAATGCTACTTACGACGTAGAAGGTGGCAGGGGGGTTTATTTATTTCCTTGTCACAAGAATGCTAAAATGTAATTTAAATGCCTAACTATAAGCGGATTTATGCCGCTAATCTACAAAAAATTATTACAACAAACTAGTTAAGTAAACTTTTGTTATACCAACAAACAAACAAAATTAAAGAAAATCCAAGTTCAGGTGGAATAAAAAAACCGTTGCACTTTGTTAAAATTAATAAATTATTGGTCTGTATAAAATTTTCTTTGTACTTGTAATTGTTGTTGCGCTATTCCTTAGACACAGAATGTATTCTGTGTGGGTTTTAATCTTGTGTTTATATTTTGATCACGTGTGTTTCTTTGTTTGATGTGGAAGCCGTTTGCATTGATCATTTAATGTTTTGTACGCAGATTTAACTTCAAAACTGACATTTTTGCTAATAAACACATATGTGCTCCTACATTCTCTACATTCTCCTACGTTCTCTATTTACATTATGTATTATGTGTTATTATTATGTATTAGTAATTGTATTTATCGAGTTTAAATTTAAAATGATTTTATTTTTACACTGATGAATGGTTTCCTCTACTAATCGTTTGTTACGGTTTATTGTTAACGAATTAAATTAACCGGCAGCGCCGAAAACCTGACTCGCAGCTTTATCAGTCAAAGAGGGGTTGTAGGTGTGTTTTATAGTAAGTAAGTCTAGGTTTTCGCACTTAACAAAGATGTTAAATTCAACATATTTACCTGGGCATTTTTTGTTTTATAATAATTATTGTATTCAAATCAAACGTAAAATTAAGGTAATTAAAGTTTAAGATATTTAAAAACCGGTCTATCATTAATTAAAAAATCAATTAAATGTATTCACGTAAATAATACTTTCGTTTAATTGCAATAAATAGTTAAAAACGTATGTAAATATGTTTAATACGTGAGGTATATAAGGCAAAATTTTGGTGAAAGATTTTTGGGTGCATCCGCGCTACGAATATTAATTCAAAGGGGGAAAAGAAAGTGAACTGATTAAAAGAACTTAATCTCAATTTGGTATTCGACGAGTCAAAATGTAAATAGATTGTGAATAATTACCCGACGACATTTGAAATATAATGTAACAAAAAACAATAAAGTCTCAATGTTTAAAGTGGTAAAAAGTTAATTAAACTTAAAAATTAAATATGGTTTAAAACAGTGTAACAATTACTAGTAATCGCTACAAACAATTGTTAAATTAACGTGATAAGTTAACAAAAATAAGCTTTTTAGCACTATTTTACAGGAAAAAAATACATGTTTTCAAAACGCTTGAATAACACTCTAATATTTTTACATTCTACAATACTTTCTCCAATTTTGTACGGACGTTTTTTTTTAATTCAAAATTAATTAATATATTGGGAAGGATTACTTACGGCAAAAGCTGCAAAATCAATCTTATTTTTAAAACATAATTATAACAAATCAGTATATGTTAACAAAAAAAGGTCCGGTGAAAGTTGCGTAACAAATGGATACTTATAATAGTGTAATCCAAAATTATTTTTATTGAACATTGAAACCTTAAGAGTGGTGCTTGTGACATAGAAATTTTACATTAGAATTGGACAGTACAGAAAACTTTTAAAAGTAAATAAATCGTCAAAAGCAAACCTATATATATATACAATATGTCCCCTAAGTTGGAATCATATGAAAAACTTTTTATTATTAATTTTAGAAAAAAATTATTATTTATAAAAAGTTCTGCATGTTCTTAAAACTAAAATACAGTCATCAAATATCAAATTTTTTCAGTCGTATACGAGGTTTGTCAAAAAATATGGATTTTACTCAATAAAAATAAAGTACCTTTAAATTTAACAATAACAAATATGCAATTACATCCATTTAGTAGTATTGCATGTACTTTTTTTAAACTTCTAAAAAAACTATAGTTTTAGCTTTTCAGTCGGGTAAACCTCTAGCATTAGAGAAACATTTGAAGAAAGTAGATCGATCAAAAATCTAATATTCAGACATTAAAAAATCATTTCACAAAACTTTATCTTTACCCCAACCATCAAATTTTAAAAGTAGTAGGTGTAGAAAAGCGACCTTACAGCAACAAGTAAGTATGTTTAATCTAACAAAGACGTTTTCTAATAAACAACCAACAAAAATTAGAAGCACAGCAAAACATAAGAAATTGAGTGCGAAACAAAGCTACAAAAGTTTTTTCTACTGCGATATTGACAATGACAATAAAAATGTAAAGTTGAGACAAGAGCATAAAAGAAAGAATATAAAACTTAAAAGAAAATAAGTACAAGAGGAAAGGGCAATGACCACGAATACAAGAACAAAGTTACAGTTGGATTGACATATTGGTGTAATTGCATTTTATTGTTGAATAAATAACTGAATATTAACATAAGACTCTTTTAATTATTTATTTTTTTAATTACACTATCCCCAAAGTCTTAATTTCAATACAAATTCAATTCCCAATTTAAATAACATGTTGCATCAATGCGTAACGTATTCTATGCAACTTTCGATGTATTTTTAGCAGTAAACTTTTGATTGATTGTTTCACGGTGTCTTCTCCAGAAAAAGCTTTATTATTTATTAAACTAAGTTCATTTTTATTACAAATGTGCGAGCTTTCTACAAATGCGAGAGCTCACCCATCATTGTTTACTGATCGTCACCTTCTCCTCCCCACTTTCACTCAAGTACGCACAAAAATCGACATATTTTCATAGCATGCAATAAACAACTTATATCTTAGTACTGAACAATATACATATTTTTTCATCTATACATTAAAAATGACGCAATAACTGCAATATTTTCAATGTGGTAAAAGTGGGGAGGTACGGTTGTAATGTAATCGGTGTGGAAACTGCGCTTATTAAGCATGTAGAGTGCCAAAAAACAAAATAATGGATTATTGTGTTTAGAAACTGGCATCTGTTCACTATTACTCTACGTAGTTGAGATACGATAGTAGTTTTCCTTTGTTTCCTGCAAAACAAGTTTGATTATTTTTGTTTTCATTTGAATAAAGATTTAAACGGAAGATGACGAGTTGGTTCTTCAGCTTCTTGCATTTTTCACCAATTTCACAACTTTTGCAAATGAGGTCGATAAACAATTAAAAATATATAGTAACCATTAAACGTCTACAATATTTTTCAATCATTGTCGAAGTGATTGTCGCACAGTGTAAAATGTTAAACAATTTTTTTTTATAAAATTTGATTCTAGTATTACTTTTTGACCATAAAAAACCTATTTCAAGAAATTAACTTTTTTCCTTCCTTAACCTAATTTTCTGTTTCAAAAACATGTAATCCCTTTTTTATCCAATTAAATTATATTATTAATAATAATAAACTAAAACTCATTATTGTCGACTGATGTTAAAATATTAAAGTAGTTAGTAATTTTCCAATCTTATAAAATAATGTAAAGTTCGTTCACGATAGCATTAAACTTTACTTTTCTACTACCTGCACTTCTAAGTATATTGCAACATTGTGAAGTAACTTTAATTTAGGTTGGTAACAAAAATAAAATATTTTAGTGTTATATTAGCCGTAATAAATTTCTAAATTTGACGTTATCCTATTCTTAATGTAAGCAGACTTTAGCATGTTTGTAAAATATTTCTAAAATTCTTAACTAAAATAAAACTTCATATTAATTTAACTACTTACATGTGGTTTAATGAAGTGAATCCTTCGGATTTTACCCGAGATTCATAGTTTTCCTACCCTATCTATTAAGCTTATTTACCTTTCCATTGGTTACGGGCTTATCCTGTAAGAATCTCATACGTTCTACTTGTACTTAATTGCAATATATAGTTTCTATCGCCTCTATCGCAAATTGAAATTGAGATGTTGGTTTAAACAGGTGATAGTATTTATTGTTGAGTAACTTTAATTCTTCTTTATGTATTAAGTTATATTTAATTCGTGAAAAATAATAATAAAACACGAAAGGGTTTAGCTGAAAGATTTATTACGTCAAAGTTATATTTATGGTGTCAAGTTGTAGTATATTGCAATTTACTCTAAGCTTTCGGATAAATTTAACATACCGTAAATCCTTACTTTGACATTTTTTGTAGGTCACATAAAATTTTATTTATTATAATTTGTTTTATTTAAGAACATTCTGTTTCCTTTTCGAAGCGATAACCAATTTAATTTTTAACGTGAATCTTGTTTGAAATTTATCTTTCCAAGTTCGCGATCAAATTTGAATAAAAATTGATTTACAATAGAAAATTTTTACGTACACTAGAAAATTTATGATACTCTGTACTGTAATATGTTGTAAAATTTTAATTCTAACAAATTTTCTGAAACTTTATCTCTAAAATTCTTCAGGTCATTTTTATTTTTAAACCAATAATCATGTTGATTTTCTTGGAGTTTAATCATTGGGTATTATACCTAACTATCCATTTTTGAAATTATTTTAATTTGACTCAAGAAAAAATAAATACAAAACTTTGACTTAAAAAATAAATACCTGGATCTTTAAAAATATGTTTATTAATACCAGTTTTCGTTTGAGTAACTTGAGAAGAAGGACAGTTTTTGCGTTAAGTTTCTTCACTTTGCTTTAGGCTGTTACTGTAGGCATTACTCAGTTAGAAAAGTGCAACAAGAGGTAAATAAATAAATGTTTCGTGTCGTAAAATTTGTATCAATAGTTATAGTTAAATCGCTTTGCAAGTGCGAATTATAATAGTGCTTCAGACCGAAATATTCAGTTTTGTCGTTTTTCGGGGGTATTCAATAACCAACCCATGTTGTATAATACGGATTTGAAAGAACTTTCTAATACATACCTACATACGCAGTATAGGAATTCTTCAAAAAGAAGTTAACTTTCCAGGGTACAAATTTTGTGCGTGTTCTAAAAAGAATTTACTTCACGTTATACTTATTTTTGGAAGGTTTACCCAGAAATCTTATTGCCAGTCGACCTTAACGTCTTCAACTTTAGCAACCTTTTGGGAACACATCCCTAAAACGCCGCCTTAAAACTGCAATACATTGTTAAGTCAAAAGCAAGATAAGGTATTTATTACCTTATTTTATATTTTAATAATAACGAAAATGAGAAAGACTTGATAAAACTCGTTGTATTGAAATATTATTCTTTATTAGGTTATTCAAGTGTAGAATCTTGTTAATGTTTTAATTCGGGTTTATTATGGATTAGAAATATTTGTCATTTCTTTCAAGAAAAGTGGACATTTATAGTCGAAATATTTAAACTCTTAAAACAAATCGCATAACATTAAATAGCATTACGGTTATGCTTTTGTATTAATTCGTAGCAATGTACTAAACTTTTCTTTAATGTACTAAGTTCAGTATTCGTCGAATGAAAAGTATTGATCACGTGATCATCTAGATATCGTCTACCGTCGTTAATTTAATTATTAGTGTTTATTTTTTTTATATTTAATGTTAATTTTTAAAAATACAATAAAGTTTGTTATTGTTGCATTGTAACGAGCTTTTTTAATTTATGTTTAATTTTGATTTCGTGCGGTTTGTGTTAAATCATGTATTTATAAAACTTATTAAATTTTTCTTAAACTTGTATAAATAAAACATAGTGGCCGTGAATAAATAAATTGATACAAAAGTTGTTACGGTTTATTTCTAAACAAACTCTAGTAGTCGGAGAGTGGTTGTAAGTAAGCCTTACTTACGAATAACTTGATTAAAAGTTTTCACACTGCGGAGATAATTTATTAGGGCGCCACCTAAAAAAACGTGTAGTAAATCTTTCAGATCGAGTAGGAACTCAAAGACACAAAAAACCATAGGATGGTAGAAATATAATTGTTATAGAAGCTGTTACGGTTTATTTGTAAACAAACTAAAAACAAGAATTATAACAGTGCTAGAAGGTCTGGCCGGCAGCTCTTCTTAGTCGTAAGTAATTGTGAGTTGATTGAGAATCGTTCGAAATGAAGGCCTCTACACTGCTTGAAAAATTTATAAGGCGCCACTTAGGATTACGTATCAAAAATATCTAGAGCTACTAGGAACTCGTAGGCACAGAAACAAACCGTACATAAATAGATAATATGTAATGAACAATCGCAACACCGATTAATACCTGCAAGTGAATTACGTGACAAATATTTTTCCAAATATACTTAACAACAATTACGACAAGTACCGGACCTTAGTCGATTATTTAAACAGGTTCAAAGCGCACAAAATTAACCAGATAAACGGCTTATCTTAAGTGGTGGCCTTGACCCGAAAAATATAGGTTACAATTCCTACGGTGGTGTGATACCAGATCCACTTCAATCTTTTATAATTTTTGGATTATTATCCTTGCCAGCATAACCATAATTAAATATCCATTGACTAATTAAAACGGAGTACGTTTGCAATTACCAGCAGAATAAGCCAAATGAAAAAACTTACAAACAAAAAAAAAAAGAAACCGTAAAATCAAATATTTTATTGAAACAAAGGAAAGTAAAGAAAAAATACTTACACAGGAACCGTAATCAAAGACTTATTCTGTACTTTAAATGGTATGATTTTACTTCAATCAATATTACAAAGCAAATGTCTAATTGTTCAATTTTTAGACAGCATTTTCCATGTACACCTTTTCGCGGCCGTCGGTAAAAAGAAAATGAAGTGTAACTTTTGCAAATGCATACAAATCATCGGAACTGGCAATTCCAAACAACTCAAAGTCCCAGAAGGCTGTTTAATATAAAATGCATATTCAAGCGCATTAGTGTAAACACGGCTGCCTATACTGTAGAGAGAAATTGATCCATAAATCAATTATTTGCGAAACAATCCCGTCACAAAGCGCCCACAATTAAAACTTATTTTACAAAAAATCTTTCGCTATTCAGTAGTGAAGCGCATCTAGTTAGGCAAGTAAATTTAGGTCGCACCACAGATACAAACGCGAGTACATATATTGAAAGAACACATGCAATTGCTTTTTATTTGTCTGTAGATATCAATTAATTGATTTTAGCACAATGCTGAGCAAATCGTTGAAAGTTTTAACCTATTCAGTTGTTTTTGTTTACTTCACCTCCACCAAGAACGCCCCTATAAAAAGCATATTTAAGTATTAATACCTTGTGAGTTTTAAATGTTTCTCCTGCCCCAGAAAAAACTCAAGAAAACCGGAGAGTCAAAAAGGAAAAAGTTCTAACGGAAATATTAATTTTTAAAAATGGTTCCGCAGCAGGTGTGAATGGGTTACTTTGAAAAAGAATAATTTGATTTCTAAGACTACTAGGGCTACAGGCACAGAGTTCTGATTGATTTGAGCAACTTTATGTTAGAAGGACAAGTAAATCCTGACATTGTACTAATTCTGAACAATACCAATCTTTGTGCTTTAAATAAAAAGGACGAAGGATTTCGCCCAATTGCTTTTGGGTTTATTCTAAGAAGATTGGAGGTTGTAAAGCTGCAGTACATGATGTGAGACCTTTTATGCCACTGAAACGCTTTTAATTGTATTAAAAGAGACTCATTGCTCTCTAAAGTTCTGGAGAGAATTTCAAAGCTTTTTAGTTTTCTATACCTCTGCTATTTATTTTCCACCAAACTCCTTTATGATAAGAAAATTATAGAATCAACAGTTTGTTGTTAACAGAGAGATCCCCTTAGGTCACCGGTTTTCAGCTTTGTAATTTAGCCTATAGGTAATGAGTTGTAACCTGAGCTGAATGTGTCTTACTTGGACGATGAGACTATAGGTGGAAGTTGTAAAACAATACTTTAAGGTTTTAGAAAGATTGTGAAAAAAGCAAAATTTTTAAGATTGGAGATTATATACAATGAAAAAATGTACAACTGTTTTGATTTTATTTCTTCTGGAATAAAAACCATTTAAGCAAGAAAATTAGAGTTGTTGGGAGCTCCATTGACTGCATCATTAGCGAGATTGACAAAAGAAAATATCTGCTACTATTATTCAACAGATTGAAGAGTTCGAAGGCTAATAAAGTCACATTTCTACTTCGTATCACTCCCACATGACAGTTTCCGGATATAATACATAATTTTGATAAATATATTACGGGAACAATAGAGGAGATTTCAAACAACCAATTTTCGGAATGTCAATAGGAAACGCTAGTACTTCCTATACGACATGGAGGAAAGGCATCCGTAGGGTGAAAGATTAATATTTTCCAGTATTTATTCCTTCTGTGGAAATGTATCAGTCAAATCGTTAGTATTATTAGTTTCCCTTATTTCTAATAAATCAATGAAAAATGGCTATGACGAAGCGATGAATTGCTGGAATGTGAAATATTACCAATAAAGTAAAGGTAACTGGGATTCCATTGCAATTCTTGACAGTTTGACAATGATGACATTTTGATAATCGAAGCTAGATACAAGGCATTATGTGGAAAGGAATAGCAATTCTATCTTCAAAAAATTTTGGAACATTATTTGATAACTTTTAGGATTTCTGTACGGTATGGATGCCGTCTGTGTATTCTGTACACATGCATCTGCGAAAAACAAATGGATGATCTGGAAAGTCATGCGCTATCCTGTATGAAACTCACAAGAAAATCGGCAAGATATGCTTATCTGATTGTCGTTATTTTTTATATTTACCTTTCATCAAAGAAAGCTGGCAAAACTGCTAAACATGCAACAAATAGAAAACTGCAGATATATCGTGACTTAATTGTGGATTATATTTTTGTAGCAGTTTCAACTGAAAGCCACAGTTCTTGGAGAGCTGCCACAAACTCAAAGATTATAGCGATTACTGATTGTCTTTCACAATCAAATTTTTGCCAAAAGATAAGTATTCAAATTCAAAACGGCAAAGCGACATGTAATTTGAAAACAATGAAAAACTTTTCACTTCTGCCTTTAATTAATTTAGTCTCGTTTATTGATGTAAATTAGTTTCAAACTGTATGAGTGGATTTTGTATTTGAACAGTATTCTGTTACAATTATTTGATTTAACAATATGTACAGGGTGTCTCATTAAGAAAGGTAGTCGACCGTATCTCAAAAACTAATAATCGCACAGTTTGGAGAAAAAAATATTTTTAATAAATGTGACCGTGGGAACTTGCTATGAAATTATTTCTATGTAAATTGACAAAAAAAAAAAAAAAAAAAAAAAAAAAAAAAAAAAAAAAAAAAAAAAAAAAAAAAAAAAAAAAAAAAAAAAAAAAAAAAAAAAAAAAAAAAAAAAAAAAAAAAAAAAAAAAAAAAAAAAAAAAAAAAAAAAAAAAAAAAAAAAAAAAAAAAAAAAAAAAAAAAAAAAAAAAAAAAAAAAAAAAAAAAAAAAAAAAAAAAAAAAAAAAAAAAAAAAAAAAAAAAAAAAAAAAAAAAAAAAAAAAAAAAAAAAAAAAAAAAAAAAAAAAAAAAAAAAAAAAAAAAAAAAAAAAAAAAAAAAAAAAAAAAAAAAAAAAAAAAAAAAAAAAAAAAAAAAAAAAAAAAAAAAAAAAAAAAAAAAAAAAAAAAAAAAAAAAAAAAAAAAAAAAAAAAAAAAAAAAAAAAAAAAAAAAAAAAAAAAAAAAAAAAAAAAAAAAAAAAAAAAAAAAAAAAAAAAAAAAAAAAAAAAAAAAAAAAAAAAAAAAACTATGTAAAATTCTACAATTCTTCATGTTTAACCAGTTAAGTTCAGTAAGTTTAGAACTTGTGCGCCCACCTCTCGTAATACCAAAGATTAACCTGATTCACGAGTTCTGAGTCCGTTGAATTTTATTCGCGACTTTATTGTTAATACAAGGACCATATACCGTATCAGCATAATTAAATATGAAAAGCACCAATGACTTCAGTTAGTAGTTTTTTAACTTCTAACGAAAAAATTTCTATTTCACATAACATTTTAATGTTGGCAAAAGCTTTTTGTATACAAGAGTTTATATGCTCAACAAAATTTAGTCCGGTATCAAGATTTCTAACACTATCAGATTTTTCCAGGGTAACATCTTTAATTTTGAAAGATATACTATCAGAAACATTTACGTTAGTTTTTATTTGCAAATACTATAAGTTTTGACTTAAGAGGATTAATTAGTAGACCGTGTCTTTCACATAACTCAATAAACAATGTCAGCTCAGCATTCATCATATTAACGGATTTGGTGATGTCAAAGATTGGAAAAGAATAATAAATTTGTGAATCGTCGGCATAATAATGTGAGGAGCACTGTTTTAGAACCGATGGTATGAAACAGGTATAAATACTGAGTAGAGGCCCCAAAATGGATCCCTGTGGAACACCACTATTAATTCGCAATAATTTAGACGTTTTGTGTTTTAGATAAACTTGCTAAAACCGATTTGTTAAATAGTTAAACAATAAGGTTACAGCACTGGGGTGTAAGCCAATGAATTTAAAAATAGATGATGCTAAGTTATGATTTATTAAATCAAACGCTTTACTGAAATCAAGGAGCACTAACGGTGTTATAAGATTCTTGTCCAAGCCAGAATGAATATCATCAACGATCGTTAAGAGAGCAGATGCACAACTATGATCCTTACGTAACCCCGATTGATTATCAGGTAAAATATTAAATTGATTTAGATGAGATCTCAGTTGCAATTGAATTACACGTTCAAATACTTTAGAACATGTTGGAAGAATTGAAATAAGACGTTAATTAGAGAAACTATTGGTGTCTGCATTTTTAGGAATCGATTTAATAATTGCAATTTTCCAAAGGTTAGGGTAAGTGTGATTTTCAAAGCAACAATTTATAATATGAGTGATGAAATGGGATACAATAAGGAGGCACAGTTTTAACATAGCGGCATTAATATTATCATATCCATATGAATTACTACTAAGTGATAGTATTATGTCGATCACCGTTTCTTCCGTAACCAAGGAAAATTTAAATAACTTAGGAGAAATTAGTTTTATAAGACGATTGATAAAAATTCATTAGTTCAAAGTCGATCGGTGTTTGTAAAGATTCGACACTATCAATGAAGTGATGGTTTATAGCTTCAACATCGTCTAATCCATCAGGGATAATAGCAAGATTAGATTTAACAAGACCTGCGCTACGTAGATTCTTCCAAATTTGTTTACTATCTTTAGCATTATTCAATTTAAAGTTGAAATAAGCAAGCTTTTCTAGACGCACTGTTTTAGTTAATAAGTTTCTAGTTTCCTTATAGTATGCCCAATGCACAGGGTCTTTGGTGCGTTTATAACGAGTTAGAGCATTGCGTTTTATCTTAGAGAGAAGCTTAGTATTCTCCGTAATCCAAGGAGCAGATCTACTCCTCAACAGCTTAGTAACAAACGGTGCATGTTTGTTAAACAGGTCTATAATGCATGAGTTAAAGTAAGTTACTTTATTGTTGATATCGGCAATGTCAAAATTACGTTAAAAGGGGTATTAATAAGGTCAGAATAAAACGCCTCCGAATTAAAATGTGAATAATCTCGAAAGGTGACTTCAGCAACAGGTTTCCTGGCTACTTCAGACTCAATGTACATGAAATTGGGTAATGGTCAGCGATTAACAAGGAATCAACATATTGCTCCGTAACTAAAAAAGCATCTGATGTGATAATTAGATCAATAATACTAGAAGAGGTAGGAGTAACTCTGGTTGGGGAAGAAATAACTTGCGTTAGGTTAAATGTGTCAAAAACAGTTAAAAGTGAGTTAGTGTTTGAATTAACATTTAAGATATTTACATTAAAGTCTCCAAGTATTAAAAGGTTTTTACAACTGGGCAAAATAGTACTTAATGTGTCTTCGAATAAGTCAAAGAAGGTTGTATCACATAGTCGAGGGGGCGGTAGATGACACCTACTCACAGATCATGTTTTGTTAATTTTATTCATAGTTGTTCTAACTTGGAATTGTGGTCCTTCATGAGATTGAATGTTATAACCTTTTTAACATAGATAGCAACACCGCCTCCGCTGGAAAAGTCACGGTCATTTCGAATTAATATATATCCATCAATATACAGCATATGTGATGTTATAGAGGAATTTAGGCAAGTCTCAGTTACGCCAACAATATGAAAGTCTGAGTTGAAGACTAGCTGCTGTAAGGAGTCCAAATGTGGTAGTAAGGATCTTATATTTAAATGCAAGAGTTTTAATTTGGACATTCTTAATCACAATTAATAAAATGTAACATTAAGACTTTATTTTATATTAGCTAAATTTCTACGCATATTATTAATAAATTAGAACCGTAAGATAATGATATCAGAGCAGAAAAATGAGCACAATAAATTGCAAGACTAATTGTTATAGTATTATGAGTTTTCACGAAATAACAATATTATTCAAATACGTTATCAGTATTATCAGAACGCGTGTATGCAATCAAAATCTGTTACACTAGTTTAAACCAAGGTACAGTACAAGTAAGGTGAGCTAACTTAAGAGAATTTCTAATATAATTAATATCAATAATAACACAGGCAAAAAATAAAAGAAGTTTGCACTCGCAAAGCAAAAAAAAATCAAGAGTTTTCAACCATATATAGCACTCGCGCAGAGCCACCAATTTATAGAATACGAATAAGTTAATTTATTGTTTACCTAATATCGCATGCAGTTCAGCAATAATATTAAATTAATTTTTTACCATTGATCGCAGAATTAATAGTCCCATCTTGTGTCCAAATTGGATTAGGGGATACAAGTTTCTTAGCCTCCTTAAGTACAGCGAGACGTTTTGAAGTTAGATCTTCACGTAAGACCACACTACTACCTTTCAACATCTTTTTCTTTGAGAAAACAAGCTCTTTTGTTGAACGCCGGCAGAACTTGAAAATAATCGGACGAGTAGCGTTACTACCTCTCGCAGGCAAACGATGGCAAGTGTCAATATCGGATTCATTAATTTTAATATTTAACTTTTCGGAAAAAATTTGAATCACAACTGATGATGTAAGTTCATTAGTTCTATCAGGTACACCAAAGATATGAATGCTATTCCGACGGGTGTATTGCTTCAAATCATCATATCTAATTTCCAGTGCATCCATAGCTGTATTAAGCGATTCCACCTTACCTTTTCACTATACTTCTTGATTTTAACTTCAAGTGATTCGTTTAATTTCTGACTAATCTTATCAACCAACGTATCTATTAATTTTTCTAAAAAATCTGATTTATCAAGAAGTCGCTCTTTGACCCTGGACACCAAGGAGTCTTCAGTAGATTGATTTCTGGTACGACTTTGACTATCTCCGGTCATCGTTAATTAATTAATTGTACACAGATCACAGGAAGCACTTCACTACTTACTATTTACACTAATGTAATTGAATAAAGGCAGTAATATAGTTTTTATTGCGTTATTTTATAATTTACTGCGGAGTACGAAAAATACGTCTACCAACTCATGTCGCATGCTATAGGTATATATAACAACTGTTTTAATCCCTAACGTTTTCTGAACAAAAAGCTTAAACCAACACAAAAACACCAAAAACTGCACTAAAAACTTTACTCGGACACGTGTTTCAACAGCTAAGCTGTCATCATCAGCGATACCGATACCAAAAATAAAAACAACGGGAAGCTTATATATACTATCTGCTTATCATGCATCGTTAAACTTAATTGATTTTTTAGATAAGCTTAAATAATTCCAAAAATCTAATGGACCGTTATCATCATCATTCATAAGCAAAATTCTGTTTTTAAAAATTTCTAAATTAACAATAATATTTATCAACAAAATTATGGTACAACAATGGGTAACAGCTTATCTCCGTTTTTGGCTAATTTGTTCATGGGTAAATTTGAAACTGATCTAAAAAATAATTAAGAATATTTTCCTAGAATTTGGTATAGATATGTAGATGACGTTTTTGCATTTCTTGTCACTAAAGTGTCTAAGAAAGGTAACTTAAGGTTTGTTTCTGTTTCATAGGTAAACTTGATCGTCTCAAATTTTGAATTTAAAAAATTTCTACAAATTGCTGAGGGCTGTAAACTTTAGTGTCGATGACTGCAAAAACGTCATCTACATATCTATACCAAATTCTAGGAAAATATTCTTAATTATTTTTTAGATCAGTTTCAAATTTACCCATGAACAAATTAGCCAAAAACGGAATGAGCTGTTACCCATTGTTGTACCATAATTTTGTTGATAAATATTATTGTTAATTTAGAAATTTTTAAAACAGAATTTTTGCTTATGAATGATGATGATAACGGTCCATTAGGATTTTTGGAATTATTTAAGCTTATCTAAAATCAATTAAGTTTAACGATGCATGATAAGCAGATAGTATACAGTGTGTCCAAAATTCGATGCTCACCATTGGTATTTTGGAAACGGTAAGAGATTACAGGGTCGGTTAAATGGAACAATATGGAGGTATTTATCTTACCTCTTCAGACCTTCTCTTGTTTTCCAAAGAAATGCGTTGCCTACTAGATATTGCAAAAAAGTGAAAATCGGCATTTTCTTTAAACTTGCGTAGAATCCACACTATTTATCCTATCAAAAATATGTAAATATAAAAGTTGTAGACATTTAGATATTGAATAATATGCGTCATTAACATATTTTTTTGCTTGCATCAGTAGCGAAATATGACCCAAAGTTGCATTTTTTTAAATGGAAATGATAATTTATTTTTATACAGTTGAATTACTTGATTTTTTCCTTTTCAACGATATAAGGTTCGAGCTATTTATCTTGTGTACTTTAGAAGATATAAAGAAAAATCGTTTTTGAGATCTGTAGATGTATTTTAAAGCACATCACACTATCCATGATTGCAAATTTTAAGAAACAAACAACTGCACATCAAATCTGTCAATAATATTGTTACAGTAGTATCGTGTCAGAACTTGTAGTTGTTGTAGTAAGCTATTCATATTCAAAATTGATGATGCAGTTTTCAAACCATGAAAAAACGGACATGTTTGTTGTCTACATAAGATGCCATCGTAATTCAACTGCGGCAGCAAATGAATATCACAACTTATACCCCGAAAGAAGGCAACCTCACAGAACTTTGTTTTCCCGACTCGAGCAAAATCTTCGACAAGGTGGATCCTTCACCGCCATTCGTCCTACAACCTATCAAAAGACAATGACGATGCTGAAATAGCTGTTCTAGCCGCTGTTAATGTTGAGCCTTCCGTTTCAGTAAGAGCCAAAGCCAATGATATGCCATCATATCAAAGAGAATGATTATGCTCGAAGAGTTACATTTTGTAGATGGTACCTGGATGAAGTTACAAACGATAATTCTTTTTCTAAAAAATTCTTTTGGAGCGATGAAAGTAGATTCACAAACAACGGCATTTACAATCGGCATAATTATCATTATTGGAATAATGAAAATCCGAAAATAGTTCGAGAATCGCGTTTCCAAGAACGATTCGGATTTAACGTGTGGTGCGGTATTTTGGGAAATCGTTTGATAGGTCCATTTATTTATAATCAAACGCTTAATTCGACTAGATATCTTCAACTGCTGCAAGCCGAAGTCGAAGATGCATTGGACGAGCTACCTATTCAAGAAGAAAGAAGTATTTTGTTTCAGCAAGACGGCGCCCCGGCCCATAATTCCAGGATCGTCACTGAATATTTATCAGCAAGATTTGGAAACCGTTGGATTGGAACAAACGGTCCCATACGTTGGCCTGCGCGATCACCAGATTTGTCCATACTAGATTTTTCCTGTGGGGACACATAAAAAATTTAGTATACGTTGTCAATTATGAGAACGTTAATGATTTGCAGCAGAGCGTCATGCAGGCCTTTAATTCAGTTAGCGTCCGTCAATTAATGAATTGCCGAATAAATATTGAAAAACGCTATACAAAATGTTTAGAAGTCAATGGCCGCACTATTGAGAATCTTTTATAGGAAAACTCATTCGTTTTACGATGTTATCCACCCGTTATGTTTTTGTTATTATTGCTTACAACTTGGTAACATTATAAATCTGCCTCAAAATGATTTTTCTTTATACCTTCTAAAGTACACAAGATAAATAGCTCGAACCTTATATCGTTGAAAAGGAAAAAATCAAGTAATTCAACTGTATAAAAATAAATTATCATTTCCATTAAAAAAATGCAACTTTGGGTCATATTTCGCTACTGATGCAAGCAAAAAATATTTTAATGACGCATATTATTCAATATCTAAATGTCTACAACTTTTATATTTACATATTTTTGATAGGATAAATAGTGTGGATTCTACGCAAGTTTAAAGAAAATGCCGATTTTCACTTTTTTGCAATATCTAGTAGGCAACGCATTTCTTTGGAAAACAAGAGAAGGTCTGAAGAGGTAAGATAAATACCTCCATATTGTTCCATGTAACCGACCCTGTAACTCTTACCGTTTCCAAAATACCAATGGTGAGCATCGAATTTTGGACACACTGTATATAAGCTTCCCGTTGTTTTTGTTCTTAGTATTGGTTTCGCTGATGATAACAGCTTAGCTGTTGAAACACGTGTCCTAGTAAAGTTTTTTAGTGCAGATTTTAATGTTTTTCTGTTGGTTAAAGCTTTTATGTTCAGAAAACGTTAGGGATTAAAACAGTTGTTATATATACTTATAGTATGCTACACTAGTAGGTAGACGTATTTTTCGTAATCCGCAGTAAATTATAAAATAACGCAATAGAAACTATATTACTGCCTTTATTCAATTACATTAGTGTAAATAGTAAGTAGTGAAGTGTTTCCTGTGATCTGTGTACAATTAATTAATTAACGATGACCGGAGATAGTCAAAGTCGTACCAGAAATCAATCTACTGAAGACTGTTGAAACACGTGTCCGAGTAAAGTTTTTGGTGCAGTTTTTGGTGTTTTTCTGTTGGTTAAATTAGACGCTGCAGTTGGTGTTCCTTTCTTTTGAAAAAAAGCTTTATATGAAAATTTGATTACTTGTCAAATAAAGTTATTCCTTAAAATCAAAACAGCTTAATAAATTTTAAATAATTATCTTCAATTACAACCACATTACGTTTGTGTTCCACCAAGCTTTTGTCGACAAAGCTACAATATCATATTGGATTACTGCCATGGTGGAAAAAACAGTCAATTTTTTTAGAAAATTAGCCATTTAGAAACCAAAAAAACAATGATTTTCCGGTAATTTACTTACATTTTTGTAAACATTTTCGGTTTAAAAAAGGTATCAAGTAGCAATTTGCGCCACTTTTTTGGATTTTTTTCGCTCTACGCAAATACTTTGTATTTAAATCTTTCCAAAGTTGCCAAAATATGTCAGTTACTAAGAGAGCGCCCTCTACTGCTACTATAAAATTAAGTGCATGTTGAAAACCTGGCTTGCGGATTTGTTAGTCAAAGGGGGATTATGGGTGTACTTACGAGTAACTAGATTAAAAGCTTTCACATTGAAAAAGAGATAAATGGTAGTGCGCCCTAGTAGAAAGTGTAGTGAATATTCAAGAGCAACTAGGATCTACGAGCACAAAAACAAACCGTAAATAGTTAATAGAACGACTAGACACCGAAAACATATATAAAATACACGATAAGATTGTGTAGATAAATGTAAAATACAAATTATTTAGATAATATTTAAATCAAACGATTTGTTTTTCTAAGATGGAAGTCGAACTGCCCGGAATATTTACTTACAGTACCGATAAGCTACACCACCAAAAAATAGACGTAGTCGTACAATTAATTGCAAATGCTTTGACAGGCAGTTAATTAATATATACACAAATTTCTACACACCAATACGTGTGGTAATTAATGATGTTAAGTTTAAGTAGCAAAATTACGTAGGGTACCGGTATCCGATAGCAAATCTAAAATAGCACAAAAACGCAATGACATTAAACAAATTTTTCAAAAGTTTTCAAACTACATATATCCAATACAATGCGCAAAAAGTTAGGTTGTTAAATTTACATCCAAATATAGATACAATCACGTGTAAAATATAAAATTAATAGAAAAAGCATGCAATATTTTGAATTTAGCTTAATATTTGTAGAGTGCGATTATATATAGACGTGTTTGGTAGCTGCAATATCCCCGGATAGACCAAGAATAGTATTGTAGAGAAGTAGACAGACGTAACAAGGATAAAGCGTGCAGATATGGATTTCCATACCATCCCCAAGATAATCTGGAGGTCACCGGTTATTTTTGATGAAATCTTTGTAACGGCAACCAGTTTTAAAACAATCGGTCTCCAAAAAGTATTTTGGAATTTTGGAAACAATTTCGTCTATTGCGAAGATAAAGGAACTATTTCTAGTATAACACTTTTTTTGTAAAACCTGTTCTTGTTCTTATAGAATCTGTTATTTATTCATTACATCTTCACAAAAGCAAATCATCCAACTACTCACTCCACATCCCCTCAGTTAGCAGCAACCCTGCTTCACGTTACTTTCTAGTTAAAAATTATCGTTTGTTTGCACGTAACTGAATTAATTGAGTAGTAATAAGCAAATTGTTACAATATTAAAGTAATGAACATAATATTTGCATTTTAATCATCAACACATACATACTAGGTAATCTTAGTCTGACAATTCTCTATTCTACTGTTAATGCCGAGGTTAGTAAAACGCCATTCACTCTTTATCAATAACAATCCAAGTGTAGCTATATTTACAATTACAATTGGGGTTTTAATTAATTTTTTTAACTGTTACCTATCAAAATTATCACCCATAATTTAAAGACACCCTGGTTTTAAAATTATTTTTAAAAAATTTATGTTCAATTGGTTCAACGTACATTAAGTGAAATTGTAAGCTTTGAGAAATTATATTATAACACAATACAAGCAATTATACCAAACTAATACAGACTTTTAACATAAATAATAATCTATGATTACATTTTAATACAAAAATTCAATACACAATGGAGAATTAGAAAATAGCATTGCGAAAATAATAACAAGGTATGTCGTAAATTTGCTCAACCACTAATTTTCTTGTTAAGGTAATATATTTAATAAACAGTTAACTACAAACTCTCGTGTTACGAAGTAATACCGGTTGACCGCCTTTTAATCAACCAAAATGCTACGTAATTAACCAACGACAAAGGCGAGATAACGTCAAGAAATGTATAATAATATTCATTATTAGAAGGCAATTTTTTAATTTATTTGAAGAAAAAAATAATAACACTTAAGTTATGTTATTTTACTTATCCATTGGCGAAAGTATACCTACCTTCAAATAAATGGCAATTTTTTTGGTTGTTCAGAAATTATGAAATTTAAAAATTAAGATGCATTCAAAAATATTGTTACCATTAAAAGTGATTTAAAGCAGCGATGATTTTTATTTATACTGATTCCTTTCATTATTCTTATTTATATTATTATAAGAAAATCAATACTGAAACTGTTGTTGGTTGAAGTAAAAGCTTTGCTTTTTATAGAAACGATGAAAGTTAGTTAGATGTTTACAAACATACATTATGACTTAAGATAAAAGAATTGTACTAAATAAAAGATATAGTAGATTTTATACTATACTAGTAGTATTCAGTTATATAAGTTTTAAAATTTATACAGATATGTCTTAAATAAATACTGTGTTTAATCAATAACAGAAACGTCACCTACATTTGTTTATTTTAAAATTTAGTGAGAGATCTGAACTTTTTCTGGATCGCACGGTGTTTATACACGTAAAGATTAAATATTGACGCTTCCTAAATTAACAAGTTATTAAAAATTTCATTAAAACAAATTATGGAAATGACGTTTCGCGAATCATGGTTCGCTTTATCAAATTAATAAAGTAAAATCTAAAATATAAATAAAAAATTTTTTATAAGTAAGCAAAAAAATTATAAATTTCCTACGCACCTGTGATAATGAAAAATTTTTTTAAGGAATCAATGAATGATAATAAATAAAATTTTTTAGAAAAGGGTGGAATGGGCATCACCTCCAGTTATTTGCACTCATTTGTAATGATAAATATTCAGAACAAATCTCTACAATTTTACTTGAAAAAATGTCGCTGTATATGTAAAGTTAGGTGTAGAAATTTTTCACAAGGTAGTATTTGTAATAGTAATAAGGTTTCATAGGACCTAATATGCGTTATGCAAGTATAAAATTTTTCAATTATTCAATAAAAGTTAAAATATATAAAATATACTATTATTTTACTAATTAATAATTTTTTTTTTTTATAAATATTAATCATGTTACTGAAAAGAATAGGTTTTATGAAATAAGGTTATGATAAATTAAATTAAGTTTGTAAGTTTATCATAACCTTATTTCATAAAACCTATTCTTTTTCCAATGTAACATGATTAATATTTAAAAAAAAAAAATTATTAATTAGTAAAAAAATAGTATTCCATTTTATATATTTTAACTTTTTATTGAATAATTGAAAAAATTTTACTTGCATAACGATATTGAGTCCTATGAAACTTATTACTATTACAAATACTACCTTGTAAAAAAAATTTCTACACCTAACTTCACATATACAGCGACATTTCCAAGTAAACCATTGAACAGAATTGTTCTGAATATTATCATTACAAATGAGTGTCAAATAACTGGAGGTGATGCCATTCCACCTCAAAAAATTCTATTTATCATCATTCATTGATTCCTTAAAAACACCATTATCACAGGTGCGTATAAATGTATGCAATTTTTCGCTTACTATAAAAATTTTTTATTTATATTTAGATTTTACTTTATTAATTTGATAAAGCGAACCATGATTCGCGAAAACGTCATTTCCATAAATATAAATACTTAACTTTGTTACTTGTTGTTGCGTTGCAACACTGTAACGATAAAGTTAGTACAAATGTTGTAAAAAATCACCTATTAAACTTTCAAAATATATGAAGTTACAACTTAATTTAACATTACAAACCAATTAAAACAAATATTTCGAAATTTAATTATACTTACTTTAAATACTGATAAGTAAGTATCTTGCAAACTTCAAAGAAATGAGCGTCTAACTTGCACAGTAATAAATGGGAACAACCCAATTACAATTAATAATGCGTATAATCACATCACTAACGCTACATGTGTCTATATAATACAATCAAAGATAATTCAAGAGGTACGGAATATATGGTACAGGCTTTTGTAGTTCGAGTAAGATTTAGTCAAATAATTGTTTACAATTTCAAAGAGATTTCTCTATTACCAACTACGTCAAAGTAATATTTTTATTTCGAAATTTTCTAATTAAAAACTTGCTTAATATTCTTGGTTGAAGTAACAATCATTTTAGAAATAATAAATACATTCCACAAATTTATAGATAAAAAAATATGTATTTTAACTTTGTTTATTATTTGCATTATTAAAGAATCTATTTATTGATGTTGTATTTATTTAGATTGGTATTTTGTTTCTGTACATTTTAAAAATAACCACCACTTTATTTAATCCCTTTTTGTGCGGTGTTTGTGTGTAAAACAGCAAACAAAGTTTCATTATACTTGCATACATGCAATCAAACAGTTCTATTTGTAGTAGTTAATTTGTAAAATTAATTTATTGTAGAGTTTTTTTGTGCTACAATAATCTTTAAAATATGTTTAGACTCTTTTGTAATAGTCAGGACTTTCTTATTAGTAGTATTTGGAGCTCAGTCAAACAATATTGATGTTCATTTTAGTAGAAAATAAAAATATTATTTTCATTCTCTATAAGTAAAACATTAAATTGGTATAAGCATTTAGAGATAACTAAATAAAATAGAAGACAAATATATTTTACTAGTAAAACAAAATATGCTGCATAAAGTATCCTAAAATACAAGCTGTTTCACGACGAGCTTACAGTATCTATATATTAGAAACTACTGATACGATTTCTATAAAAATTTGCATAAATGGATAACAAGTTATGGTAAATTTATGGAAAATATTTTGACAGACGTGCCACTTCTGGTTATACCGGAAGTAAACAGTAACTTTGTTATTTTAAATAGAACGCACGGTATATTATTAACTTTTCGAATTCTACGTTCGATTTTAATGTCACTTTGTGTAGAATGTTCTATACCTAGAAGTTATACTTTTCGAGATATTCATTTTTTTAATGGAAAATTGACAGGTGCAGATCTAAATATTAAAAATTCTGTGTGAACATCCCCAACACCAAATATAAATTATCTTGTAGGGTTAATTAGTAGGAAGATCGAGGTACTTATTATACAGGGTTCTTAAAAAGTGATGAAAAGTTCAACTTCAGAAATGTCAAATATCTTCATTTTTTTAAATGAACCTCCATATTTTTATTCATTCATTTAATTCTACGGGAAAAAACAAGGGGAGTTTATGTTCACTTCCCTATAACCAAACTTAAATGTTTTTGAGATATTAACATGTATTTAAAAATTTTAATTATTTCTGCCGTATTGTTGCTTATTATAAGTAGGCCGTGTTAGTTATATTATTTTAGCAGGCTGTTAATGTAGCTGTCATATTTAAATAGTATTAAATGTCATTATTTGTGGTAAATCGCTTCTTTATAAAGTGATAGAAATGGCTCGTTTGGAACTATACAATGAAGATTATCTAAATTTACTTTTAATTCATGGTGAATGTGAGAGAGTTGTTAATAGGATATGTACTTTATTTGCTACACGATATCCAGATCGACCACAACCCACCCACGACACAGTGAAAAGAATACTAAACAATTTAACACAATTTGGTTGTTTTCAAGCAAAAGTTAAGAAAGCGAAGCCTGTTGTTGATAATAATGACAATGAAAGTAATATTCTTGGATACTATGCTACTTATCCCGAAGCGTCATTACGTTGTGGTGCCAGAGATTTAGGTGTACCAATGATATCTATCCAACGAATTTTTAAGAAACATATGTTTCATCCCTATTCTTTTAACTTAGTTCAAAGTTTAAAGGAAACAAACTATAATAAGCGAATAGAGTTTGCAGAGTTCGTGTTGATAAAATGTCAAGAAGATAATGAATATTTGAAGAATATTATACGGTGCGACGAATTAAAGTTTACAAAAACGGAATGTTTAACAGGCACAATTCGCATTACTGGAGCAAAGAAAATCAACCTTAACAAGAGTACGTGGTTTTCAAAAGCGATGGGACTTTAACGTCTTTTGTGCCATCAGAGATAACCAGGTTGTAGCTCTCCACTTCTATGATGGGAACTTAAATGGTTAGGGACTGTGGTAACATAATTTTTTATTTTCTATAAGCTACTTTTATAGGTCAAAGATATCTCGACATATTGAGAGAATTAAAAACAAATTATTTAGATCGTTTACCACCGCAAGATTTTGGAAAAATATTTTTGCTTCACGATGGAGCACCTTCTCATTGTTCCAGAATGGTAAACCAATTTTTAGATGAGACGTTTGACCATAGGTGGATAGCTAACAATGGTCCTTTCGGTGGCCTCCTCGTTCACCAGACATAACACGTTTAGATTATTTTATATGGGGCTACATAAAAAATTAAGTGTATTCCCATCCACTTACAACAAAGGAATATTGTAAACTTAGAGTTCGCAATGCATTTAATTCTCTCCCTGCAACAATGATCAAGCTTGCAACAAACGAAGGTGTAATAAGAAGGCTTGAAGGTTCACGGAGGTAATTTTGAGCACTTGTTATAAGTTCTTGTAATTTACGTATGTGAAATTACATACATACAAAAATACGGCCTACTTATAATAAGCAACAATACGGCAGAAATGATTAAATTTTTTAAATACATGTTAATGTCTTAAAAACGTTTAAGTTTGGTTATAGGAAAGTGAACATAAACTCCTCTTGTTTTTTCCCGTAGAATTACATGAATGAATAAAAATATGGTAATTTCATTTTAAAAAATGAAGATATTTGATATTTCTGAAGCAGTTTTCGATTTGTCATCAATTACCTCGATCTTCCTACTAATTAACCAGATAATTTTTATTTGGTGTTAGGGATGTTCACACAGAATTTTCAATATTTAGGTCTGCACCTGTCAATTTTCCATTGAAAAATGAATATCTCAAAAGTATAACTTTTAGGTATAGGGTATTCTGCACAAAATGACATTAAAATTGAACGTAGAATCCAAAAATTTATAATATATAGGGTGTTCTATTTAAAATAACAAAGTTGCTGTTTACGTTCGGTATAACCGGAAATGGCACGTCTGTCAAAATATTTTCCATAAATTTGCCATAGCTTGTTATCCATTTATGTAAATTTTTATAACAATCGTAGTTTCCAATATATAGATAGTGTAAGCTCGTCGTGAAACAGCCTGTATAGTGGAGTAAAGTAGCTAGAAAACGTTGTCCGTCTGGCAACTAATCCCCATTTTTAAATTTGTATTATACATGGGTAAACCAGTCTAAAAATATCGGAACACAAATAAAATCAATATGGCCGCCAAATATTTATAATACAATTCTACATTTCTCTATACGACTTGAGTTTTAGTCGATATTAATCTATATTATTAATGATTATTATTTAGATGGAAACCCGCATTCCAACAGTATATTTACATTTTCATTTATGCTGTAAACTATCGGGTTTCTGTTAGGTGCCTACTCGGTCACGCTATGTAGACTATCACTATCACGGTGAACGATAGCACGCCCCTGTTTGGCGGCGTCATGTGAACGTACGGGGTTGCTCAGCAGAGGTATCGGTATTTCTGTGGTAATAACGGGATCTAGTTGCTGTAAAAAAGTTAACGCACCAAACTTTCAAACAACATATATAGTGCACACTAAGAAAATTAGATGCCAATAATATACAACAATTATTTACAATAAACGGTTTACGAATATAACTTGTGTGAGTTTTTAACCAACAATTCAAAATATTAAACAAACACAATTAATGCAATACCGGCGGCTTTAACATTGACAATCACAATTCCAATTCTACAAAATAAATACAATTACTTCATCAACGTAGAAATTAAACAGGAAAATGGTACGCAATCAAAATCAACATAAAAACAACGGTTCTTCATTAACGTACAGGAAAATAAGTATTCTTTGGTCGGCAAGCGGTCAAAGGTAAACGGAAAATACGGCTTCGGAAAGAACGGAAAATAATAGGGAAAACTAAGGAACGGCTTCTAACAGGAACTAAGTAACGGTTTCTAACCGGGTTGGGATTACAGCCACATCCATCGGCTGCAAATCTAAACGGCAGTCGATCCACTTCCAATAAATTGTCTCGCTGTAACAAACAGGGTAATCGGGTGAAATTTGACGTGTGATTATTAATGAATTTAATTGTACGCAGGTGTCAATTAAATTCCGATAAGTTGGATTCCAATCCAACTGATATCTAGAGCTGTTGATAAGACTCTTTTATTTACAGGCACGGGTTATTAACCTAGAAAAGTTAATCGGGCAGTGTGCTTGAAAATACAATTCGGAGATAATGTTATCTATCCACGGCAATAGTTCAGGACAGATATGTAGCTATGTCCGAGACTTTATGTAGATGAAAGCACTAGAAATGTTTCCAGCTTTATCTAATGCTAAACTGTATCTGTCGTAAAATATCTTTTAGCAATTAAGATTACGGAAAACAAGGATCACGGGGGACGATTGTACATTAGTTGCACACGGGACAATTTACGGGTTCGAAGCTATCACAAACTGGGGGTAGAATAGGATCGGACGAGGTGCATTGAAGCATTTACCGACTTGTCGGACTAGTGTCCAGAGTCGGTTAGCTTTTCTAGAATTTGTATTCTGCACGTAACACCAGGTAAGGGGATGTTGTTAATACGGATACTCAAAACGGATACATTACAGGTATGCGGAAACAGGTTAGCGGTGATTTCAGGTGAATATCGGAGTTATTTTTATTTTATTTTAAACGGCAAGCTGTTTCTAATCCTCCACCAGGAGTTTTTAGAATTAAATTGTCACCTACGGCGAAGCTCGTGTTCGCACCGTGACCAAGAAAAATTCTGTTCTAGTTTTCCTCTTCCGCAAGAGGACAAGAACTTTGTCTTCTCATGCTGAGCTCTCGCTTTTAAACGTTTTGGCGGTGTTGATAACGCGAGTAAAAATGGGGTCTCTTCTCTGATTGGTGGGCGTGGCTCGTTTACTTTTTAGAGTAGGGAAAATCCACTTCGTGACAATTTCTATTTTCGAACTTGATTGCGGGAAATTGCTAATTGTTTTTGGGGTAATTTTTGAACCCTTACATGGTTTATAACACTACAAATATTTGTACCTTAAAAATTTTTAATTTTAATTTTGATTTTTTGAGACGATTTGCTAAATAACTTGAATTCTGTTATATGTAGCTAAAATCAGATTTGTTTTTGTTTATTTTTCAAACGGTATACATGTGACATTTATTTAACCACAAACACTGGCTAAAAATCTACCAAAACTATGTACCACAGCACAAATGTTCAGTGAGTAACTTTTAAAATTGTTTAAGTAATATTATGTAATGGTTGTAAAAACAGCAAACTTTAATGTACAATCTTTTCAAGACAGAGCAAAACCAATGATTTAAAACATCAAACAAGAAAGGAATACAGTAAAGAAAAGGGTCAAGTAAAAGATAGGGACTTAGAATATAAGTTCTATAGAAGGAAATTTTACTAAAATATGAAGAAATAAGAAAAAACAAAGAGAAAAAAAGTGAATCTTTTGTTGGTATTTTTCTATTTAAAATAATTGCTATGTATTTATTATGTGTATTTAAATTGCTTTGAATTCCATTCACACGGAAAAATATTGTTTTCCGTTTGGTATTAATACTTAATAATTGTTCAATTTCCTTATCCCTGTAAAAGATTGCACAAATCGATGAATAATTTTGTTCTCTTTCGAATGGTATAATGGTTCCCTATACCTATCTTCTCTGGTTTTCAAGGTATTTACTGTTATTCATTATTTTCCATTATTTAGCAATAAATAAGACTCAAACAAGCTTTCACTGTATAATTGTGTTAAATTGACAACAATAAACTGGTGACAGATTACGTTCTTGTTTTGAAGTTTCA
Organism: Abscondita cerata; assembly: GCA_030710515.1. NCBI lineage: Eukaryota > Metazoa > Arthropoda > Insecta > Coleoptera > Lampyridae > Abscondita > Abscondita cerata. Next base: position 3,298 of record JALBCR010003978.1, on the reverse strand, counting down.
CTAAAATTTTACAGCCATTCGCAAGAAATTATGCGAAATCTGTTGACTGCACGAATAACAGTAAATACCTTAAAAACCAGAGAAGATAGGTATAGGGAACCTTATACCATTCGAAAGAAAACCAAATTATTCATCGACTTGTGCAATAATATACAGGGGGTTTTATCAAAAATAAATAAGTTATGATCGTTTGAACTTGATTAAATTCCACACTACATTTATACCACCTGTATGAAATTAGGTAATTATGAAATTATGGGAGGGAAGCTTAGATTTTCAGTTGTGTTTCCTATAAATTGTATGTTTTTAACTTTATTATTGTAACATGCACATCTCTTTAAATAAGAAAGTGTTTTTAAATTTTTTTGAAAAAAAATTAAATATCTCAAAAACGCTTAACTTTGAAAATAGGAAACCTTAATAAAAGTTTATCTAAAAATTAACGTTAAATCCAAAATTGCAATCATATACAGAGTGTTCTATTTAAAATAACGAAGATGATGTCAACTTCCAGTACAACCGAAAGCGTTAGGTGGACGCCATTATTTTAGTTAAAAAGAACATGCCCGAAAACGCCTAAAACCAAATTTTTGAAATTCAAATCAAAGGTAGTCTGTGAAATATGTCTAATGTCTCGTCACCGTGGGACACCCTGTATTTGGATGTAAATTTAACAACCTAACTTTTTGCGCATTGTATTGGATTGATGTGATTTGAAAGATTTCGTTTAATGTGATTGCGCTTTTGTGTTATTTTAGATTTGCTATCGGGTACCGGTACCCTACGTAATTTTGCTACTTAAACTTAACATCATTAATTAGCACACGTATTTGTGTGTAAAAATTTGTGTAAATTTTAATTAACTGTCTGCCAAAGCACTTGCAAATTAATTGTACGAGTACGTTCAATTTTCAGTGGTGTCGCTATCGGTGAAGCTAGTAAATATTCCGGGCGGTTCGATTTTAGTCTTAGGAAAACAAAATCGTTTGATTAAACTATTATCTAAATAATTTGTATTTTACATTTCTCTACACCATCTTATTGTGTATTTTATATATGTTTTCGGTGTCTAGTCCTTCTACAAAATTATATCTCCACCATCTTACGGCTTGTTTTTGTGTTCGTAGATCCTAGTTGCTCTTGAATATTTACTACACTTTTTACTAGGGGGCGCACTATCAATTATCTCTTTTTGAGTGTAAAGGCTTTTGATCTAGTTACTCGTAAACACACCCATAATCCCCCTTTGACTAACAGATCTGCAAACCAGGTTTTCAACACGCACTTAATATTATAGTTTGTTTACAAATAAACCGTAACAAGCAGTAAAGGGCGCTCTCTTGGTAACTGACATATTTTGGCAACTTTGAAAAGATTTAAATACAACGATTTATACTTTTTTACATAATTGCGTAGAGCAACATTTTTTAAACCCAAAATATTTACGAAAATGTAAGTAAATTACCGCTACAAAAGCTGAGCTGAGGACGCCGCAGTATGTGTGTACCCATTAACCCATTACATTTAAAATTCATGTCAGCCATGAAATCAAAAAAAAAATTTTAACTAAAAAATATTTGAAAACATATAAACAAAATATAGATATGAAACAAATTAAATGTGCTAACAATTTATAACGTCCCAAGTGTTCAAACTGACGGCTTCTCCTAATCCACTTATTAAAAAGTAACGGATTAAAAAATTCAAGAACATTTGCAAGGTAATGGGAAGGGAACCATCATGCCGGAAAAACATTGTTTTCTGGTTTCTAATGGCAAATTTTCTAAAAAAGTTGGCGATTGATTTATCAAAAAGTTTTAATATGTTTGCTTTTTAAAAAGGTCATCAAAGAAAGAAGGCCACATAATTTCTGTGTTTATAATTTGTTCAAGCTTCACCTGTTTTAATATTGCACTGTAAACTACCGGGTTGCTCAGCGTAGAACGGTAACAAGAGCGGTATCTCTGTGTTCAATGCTTTGCGTAATAACGGGTTCTGGTTGCTGTTAAAAATTAACGCACAAAAATCTTTAAGCAAGATATATTACACATAAGATAAGATGACATGTGTATTCGGTTAATTCATAAGTTGTGTGAGTATTAATAAATAACAATTCAAAATGTCAAACAAACACAATTAATTCGATAACGGCTACTTTAACATTGAAACTCACAATTCCAACTTTACAAAATAAATACAATTACTTTGTCAACAGAAAAATTAAACACGAGAACACCAATCAAAATAAAACAACGGCTCTTAAATAACGTAAACTGAAATACTTGGATCTTCGGTCGGCAAACGGAAACAAACGGAAAACGGCTTCGGAAAAACCGGGAAACAAAAACACGGCTTCAAACAGAACGGAAAATACGGCTTCGGACGGATAAATAAACGGAAAATACAAGGAACGGCTTCTAAAGGTTGAGATCACAGCCACATCCAACTGCGGTTGATTTAGGCTGCAGTCTATCCTCCTCCAATGATTTGTCGTGCTGTAACAAACAGGGTTAATCGGCTGAAATTTAACGGGTTATTATTCCTGAATTTAATCACGTATAGGCGTCATTCAAATCCAGGTAAGTGAAATTCCAATTCAACTAATATCTGGAACTGTTGACAAGAATCTGTTATTTACAGGGGGTTATTAACCTAGAGAAGTTAATCGGGCAGTGCGTTTGTAAATACAATTCGGAGATAATGTTAGCAACTCACGTCGATATTCCAAGGTAGATATAGAGCGACGCTCGAAGACGACGCGTCTGAGACTTGGTGTAGATGCCAGCAAATAAAAACGTTTCCAGCTGTATCTAGCACTCGCTGTATCTTTCGAGAAATATTATTTAATAATTAATAATACGACAACAAAACTCTCGGAGGAAACGATTGTACATTTAACGCACACAGGGCAGTCTACGGGTTTGAAGCTATAACAAACGGGTTGTAGGATAGGATCGGACGTGGTGTATTAACGCTTTTCGACTCCTAGACTCGTGTCCAAAGAGGGATAGCTTGGCTATAATTCGTATTCTGCACGTAACACCAGGTAAGGGGATGTTGTTAATAAGGACACTCAAAACGGATAAATTACAGGTATACGGAATCAGGTTAGTGGTTATTTCAGGTGAATATCGGAACAGCTATTTTTATTTTATTTTTAAACGGCAAGCGGTTTCTAATCCTCCACCAGGAGTCTTTAGAATTAAATTGTCACCTACGACAAAGCTCGTGTTTGCACCGTGACCAGGCAAAAATTCTTTTCTTGTTTGTCGTCTTTCGTGAGAAGATCAAGTCAAGT
>JALBCR010003977.1:0-19807 GCA_030710515.1 Abscondita cerata | reverse complement strand
GGAAGTTACGTATTGCTAACTGTTTTCTCAACTTTTTTTCCTGAGTGAAAAGCAATGAAGCTACATTTTAATGGTGTAAAAGGAAAAGTTGTAGAGAATAAAATGCTACAATAAATGAGTACTAATTCAACTCCATCAGGTAATAAATTTCCAAAGAAAATCGGAAAAAGTGAAATATTTGTGTTTTTCTTTTTAAATTCGTAGATCCGTCATTTTTTGAGATGTGCTATAAATCTTTTAGGAAATAAGAGGAAATGATAGGTTCTTAATGTGTGCAAAACTCTGCAATTGTCGCTCAATTAGTTCATGCAAAATTGCGAATTAAAATTTTAAAGCAATATATTCACTCGAATTTGAATGCTTGTGTGGTTGTCTGATTATCAAAATAATAAAAAATGCGAAGTTGAAATAGAAAACGAAACAAATCTTTATTCACATTTTTCGATAAAATAATATTTAATACGCAAAGCTGCATGCAAAGATGACCGAAAATCACTGAGTGTGAGAAAAACCGAGCAGTCGAGGTAGCGGTCCCGCTCGCGTTTCGTTTTGAGGGGACTGCTATTGCTACAAACGCGTTGATAACGGGTAATCCGCTTACTACTCCGCCGTTTTCTCACATTGACGGTGCATCGATCAGTCTTTCTACGCACTCTTCCTTCGAGGTTTCTTAAAGATTCTGATATTACCAAACTCCTTAGTAACCGTCCGAATCTTTTATCCGAATAACCGCACCAACTTTGCTTTATATTATACACTGCCTGCCTTTTTATTTCTCACTTCTCGACTTAACTGCGATATTACTATACGAACTGGGTGATTGAATTCCGTTTCTGTTCTGAACATAGGTCTTAGTTATTTTTTATTAACCGTGATTTTAAAGCTCACCTCCACTACTGATTAGCATTTGGTACGGGTCATTGGCAAAACCGTATTAACCGTTTAAAACTTACCCTGCTCAAAACTACCGTTATTAATCCGTTCTCTTGCAGCTATCGCCTACTTATCACTAAAGCTTCAAATGAATTGAACCGGTTTTTACTAACCGCTGCTGATGCATAATCTGACTAATCTGTTTTCAGTAATCCGACAGCATCGTCTCCCCACACCGATGTCTGCACACAGGGGCACTTAGTCCGATTCGACTCTGGTAGACACGCGTGGTCGAATTCTACTCCGTCACCATTACGCAAGAAACAACAACTGAGAAACAAGGTCACGTGTAGTGATCCCTCCGGCGCCACGATTCCACTGTGAACTTTCAACCGTACGATTAAATAGTTTTTGATATTATATATTATCAGCCGCGTTGGCAAATAATTTTGCCGCAAAATTATTCTGTAACGCTATCCCATGTATATTACTGAACTCTGGACGCATTATTCTTCGACGAAGCTTTAAATCGGCGGCTAATTACTGTTTTTGTGCGCCCCTTTGACTTCCAAACTACAATTTTTAATTGCAACTTTGGGCATCAAAGGTGGACAGTTACACTCGAAAATAATTTAGAAAAGGCGGGACATAATCAATAATAGCAACATGATTTTAGATCACTGCCAAGTTGCTTTAAGTTTTCTGAAACTGACGGAAGCCATGACACATTTTCATTTTGCGGTACATATTATGATATAACTAGATTTGAACTAACGGACTGGCTGTTAAAAACTAAAATTTCGCACTTTCATTTCGCAGATTTACTCTAGCTTTGTTTCCGTATTGTACACGATAAGCGAAATAGAAACTGCTTTCCGTACTGTTTTAAGGATTTTATAAATTTTAGTGAATAACCAAATAATTTACCAGTTCTATTTTGATGTAAGAGAATCAACGAGGGTTTGTTTGGTTAGTTCTTATTAAGTAGATTTTAATATTCAAGGAAAATTTAATGTTAATTTATGAAACAAAACTCAACACGACAATATTCTTTGCATCGACCGCTGCATTTGCATGACTTACATTAATGTAAACAAAATCGAGTTTTAGTGCTGAAACTATACATACCCATAGTGAACAGTGTTATCTTCAATCAACTACAACATGAAAGTATAAATAAAAAATCTCGTCGTAATTTACGGCGGAAAACAAATTTCAATAATAACAAATGGGCATTTAATCTAGAATTGCAACAAATGCTTGAATTTGTATCACATGATTCTTAAGTTGCATTTTTGATTTGTATGGAACATTCAACATGATAACGTTTAATAACATGTTAAGGGTGTTCAGTTTTCATCTATTTTACACAACTATTAACTCAGTAGCTGGGTTGAATATTCATTTACCATTTGTTTTAAAAGGCCCGGATCTCTTCAGCGATAATGCTTGAAAGAAAAAAATCAAAACATAAAAAAGTAAACATTCAGACTTCTGAAAGATCTTTGGAGGTGAAGCGGAACAAAATGTTTTTTGTAAAAGTCTACATGCACGTGTGTGTGAAATTATAGAAGTGTAAAATGTAAAACCAAACTTTATCGATAAGGAGTCTTAACAGCAAATATGTGCTGCGATAAAAGTCGTTGCAAAAAGCCGATTGATAGCTACCATTAATATCGTGCAGGACGAATTGTCGCCAATAAGTTGGTAGCACTGCTGCACATATAAGTATCTTTCTTCGGTGCTGATGCGACAAGCTCTGTTGCCACTAAAGTTTAACTTGTTTGAGATATGCTTAAGTTACATCCATGATATACAAACATCGTCAAACTGCTTTTGGCCATTATCTTTCGGAGGGCGGGACCATGACCTTGCTTAAGCACCAATCGCGTTCCGCAAGAAGTTAGGTCTTCTTGTTCTACTGCGATGAAAACTTGTTTCGCTCGACTTAAAACAATCGAAATTGAGTAATTTAATTCTCCATCAACTTGGTGAGCTTACCATTAAAAATACTGTTGGCAATGCGCAAGGCAAGCTCTCCGCAAAAAAGTAGAAACGATGAAGTTATGGATTGCTGCAGTGCGGGTTTGCGGCGCGTTCACAACAGCATTTCATTTCTTTAGACCATGTAGAGTCTATAATACTAAACCTCGCTAGTATGGGTCGATGGAAAACTTTGTCTTCGATGCAATTAAAAGGGTTGTTGCTGAACACTGTTTTTCCATAGCACTATTGTTTTCTTTGAGTTGCTCTGGAGAAGGTGTCCTGCTAGATATAAGTTGCAGACATCTTTGGATTTGTAATTTTTATTTTAAAATTCATGTTCAATAAAAACTCCGTATGAAAATTACTACTGAGAATACCTATGACAACTTCTCCAGGCGCTGCCATAACTTTAATTTATAGAGATGAAATGTTAGTAACCAGTTACTACTCAAATGTGTCGTAAAGTAAGTTTAACCTATACCACCAAGGTTTCAAATACGTTTTGAAATTTAAAGCAAATGCGGCAACAAAACTTTTTGAAATGATTTGTTCCAGAAACTTTTCTTAGTCATATAGAAATTTTTCCATTAAAGGAGACACGTTGGTTTCAAAACAAAAATAATATCCATACAATGAAAAACATTAGTTAAAAATTAATGCAACTCGCAAGATACCGTAAGAAGTGATTATTACGTTTATTTTTACAATTCTAATTGTAACTCTCGAACTTTGTGTTCTCAATTACGCTTAACCTAATAAGAGTAATGCTCTCTAGGTTTCATAAGGCAATTGAATCTCACTGATGTTGATTAATAAAATTCAGGCACGCTTCCTACCGTAATATCTTCGAAACGAAGACACCATTTAGAATTATTATTATTAACTAAAATTTAACTGACGTAACGATATGCATTAATAATGAGTAACGGTAAGCGACGAGACTATAAGTGTCCGAATCACCGCTTATACATTGCCGAAACGGTTGAGCGACTTATCCAGACTCATTATAGACTAAATATAACATCACAAATTCCATTTTTGTCTTATCCGTAAACCATTTATTGTTAATGAACTTCAATTGGTGCTTACAAATCTTCATTGAAAATATTTCGAAGTGTTACTTTTACAAGGTTAAGATTGTAATCCGCCGATTTGCTCTAACATACATTCAAATTATTATTTACATTAGCGCGATACAAGCACTGCGCGGCCATGATTTCATTACATGGATGGTCAGTTTCAGTCTCGAAACCATATTACTACGTTATTTTCTATCTACTTCTCACGTCGCATAGGCAATCACGATAGTGATTTGTATAAAAATGATTTCATTGCGAAAGCTAAGGTAAGAATTCTGTTTCCAAAAAAAAATTACGAGGCTAGACATGCATGGTAGCTACTCTAGAAATAAACACAAATAAATAATTGGATTGAATGGAGGGTTCATTAATAAATGTAACAAAGTTACTTTTTTTTGGAAATATAGGAAAAATAACTAAAGTCTTAATTAATGTAAATAATTTCTATCATTCTCGTACTATTTTAACCACAAGTGTGCTCCAACTTCACTTAAACGACAATATTAATGTAGACAAAACAAATTAAAATTCAGAATTTATTTTTTTAAGTTTTGATTTAAACTAATTGTGGTAAAAGGAAAAATCAAATAATAAATACAAAACAGCGAAAAAATACAATGACTACTACATATCTTTCGTTAGATCTTTTTTTTGCAAGACACGATATTAAAACATCTGTGGTTTGTTCACCAATTTTCGCTTAAAATTGAGATGACTAATTGTATAAAATGGCTACAAATTATCCGTTGAGTAACTCACAATTTTCTGGTTTGGCGCATAGAAAATCTTTGTTACTTTTCATATCAGTTTCAAAAGTTAGAATCAGAAGTTACGAAAAGTGAAACTCCTGCAATTACAAAAATCATGGATTTCGTTTTCTGCCTCCATAAGCTACCTGTTATTGTTGCAAAATAAAATTGAACTTGCCATATTAAATATAATAAAATTTTGTTAAAAAACTTGAGACTCTAATTATTGTTATTATTCTTTCAATTGTTCAATCGATTATTATTTTATTTATAATATCACAAAGGCTTGATTATTAATAAAAACGTGGCTTATGATTTAACAATAATTTTAATTTTAGAAAAATAATCAAACGTATAATTCTTACAAACATGAATGTAATCGTAACTAACGTTACGTGCACTACATTTACGCAACTAATAATTTGTTACAATTATTTAATTTTAACACACAGATCTATATATCCTCACTAGAACTAACCTTGTAAATTTAGTTTGACGTGTACGTGCGACCTTCAACGGCTTCTCGGCAGTGACCTCCTGATCCTGGATTGCTTCATCAAATTTTCCGTACTTTTACTTATTTCTTCTATTTTCCCTTTATGTTTTAAATTGTTTATGCTTTTTTTCTTCACCAACAACTTTATTTAATTTTAGATTTACTGCAACTTCGCGGGCTGTTCAACAAATTCACGGGCTTTTACTACGATGCGCTGCTTTGCTTTAGTTTTAAAACCATTTTCAATAACTGGTTTGAATTAATTTTATGACTATAACACTTGATTTAATAATTAACAAAAACATATTGTATTAATTGTTTTATGCACGGACTCAAAACTGTAGGCTGCCGTGCCTGGCTAGCTCTAATCGGAGACAAATACGTAGTCAGTTTACACAATTTTATTTTCGGCAATGTAAACGGGATTCCGCCCTGGAATGCGGCCCGTGGGCTGCCTTAGCGTTGTCGGGCGACTGCGGGGCTGCGGCTCCTGGTTGTTGGTAACTCTGCAACATCAAAATAAACCTAAACGTAAAGAAATTAATTATTGTGATTAATTATCATCTTGGAACTGTAAGATTTGCTTCCTTCTTTAGGAGATAAAGGTGCAAATAAAATCAATCATTTCAGTGTCAGTTTTTAGCGACGTTTTGGGAAACTATTTTTTATTAAAAAGTGTTCCCTTCTTCAGGCTATCATAAATATTTAAACAGGTTTTTTTTTATTAATTATTATTAATGATATCTGAGGAAGAGAACGCGCACTAATAAAATAGCTTCCCGGAAATGTCGCTAAAAACTGAATACCAAATAGGTTGTTTTTATTGTGCACCCTTGTCTCCTAAAAGAAGGAAAATAAATCTTCGATTGTTAATTATAAAAAATATTAGAGAAATTAATCATTAATTATTAACATCAGTTAGTATAATAATTGTTGAGATTACAACAACTAGTGGTTTCTCGTCTGCCAGGTTTGTCAGTTTCTTTTTTATGTTGCCTCTGTTTTACGAGTGCTTTCTAGAGGGAACGGTTGGAGTTAATATATGTGGATTTGAATATGCAAATGGGGAATGCCGCACGAGGGGTCTCGCAATTACTAACGGTGATTACAAAACAGCAATAGACTTTACGCTAGAGCCAGGCCCTTACGGTTAGTCGAATGCACAGTAATTATAGTCTAGTGAAATATTCTTTTCCGTTGTTGTTCAAACAACGTACTCAGATCAGGGTTGGTTACGGACGTCCCACAAGGGGAAACCCTCACAGTCTAAACGTATTCAAGGAAGTATTTGTTTATTGGTGTGTTTGAAGAGCGAACGTCGCGCAAGAGGGAACTCTCGCGGTCTGAACGTTTCAGCGGGGTGTTATTTCTCAGCCTTGTTTGCGACAGAACACTAGGTCCCTTACAGTCTCAAGACGCTAAAATAATAATAAAAACGGCGACTAATATTTGTTTATGGGGTGGCCGAACGTTGCGCAAGAGGAAATATAAGCGTCTGAACATTTCAACGGGATGTTATTTTTCAACTTTGTTTGCGACCAGAGCACTAGGTCGCTTACGGTCTCAAGGCTTACTGAAATAACCATAAAAACGGCAAATAAAATGGTGGGTTCGGTTCAATAAATGCCGCAAAATAAAAATTAAATCCGAAAAACGGTACCTAAGTTTCGGAAAACGGAGAATACTAATACAGTTGCAGCGACGGAAGAGTTATCTTACTAGGACGACGGATAAGAAGGTGGTTCTCGGGCTTTAAGGGAGAAGATACCTTTAGAAGATGACGGAGAATTAAGACGACGTTCTTTCTTTTGGAGGCTACTTATACCCGCATTGAGGTGACCGTTTCGCTTCGTGAAAGTGGGGCCATTGACGTCACTATCTCCTCGTATTTTCCGGTGATTGTTGTTGACCCAGACATCTATCAAGCGTACTTCCTATCGAAAATTTTAAATTTTGCTTCATAAAACTTATCACTAAAATTTTAATTATTATTTTGACTGTATTTCTTACAAACATACGTAAATCATTCTCTACTGCCCAAGAGCGTCTCTCCCCACTTTCACTTTGTTTCACCAAGTAGCACAAATCGATATATCTCCTAACATACAACAAACCTGTAATATCTTACTACTAAACATTATATACTCACATGTATACATTAAAATGGCACCTTGTACAGTTGCAACTATGCACTTTTTCATGTTGCATAATCTTAATCAGATGAAGAAAATTTCTACCTTCTAAATATCTGTGCAGTGGCAAATCTTCAATTACAATACAAAATTAAATTTGATTAAAGAAGATTTTAATTTAATTATTGACTCATTAACAACAACTGAAAATTGTTCTAAAAATGCATCGTTCTTTGAAACCCAATTGGTTTAAAATTTAATTTTCCAGTACACATCTTAATAGTTCCCTTGCTTATAGCAATCCTGAAAAACATTCTTCAAGAATTTTTTATTACTCATACTCATATCCAGAAAACAAAAATGTTACATTAGTTTCATACTTTTTTTTTTTTCGAGAACTAACGGTTTAAGTATGTCATGCTAGAATTGTTCATTAAACAAATTATTTCCATCTTTAGATTTAATTGAATCTCACTCCCTGAATACAAAATAGATCCTAGATATATTAACGAAACCATTATCCAAATAAAAACAAAATACTCGAATTCTGAAACGAATCCACAATTCTGTTGCTGATGAGCTTGCCACTATTATATATTTAATCGTTCAAAAGGAAACAACATCAAATTGAGTTAAATTATTTTTATTTTTCTATGCAGTGTTTTCGTATTCCAAACATGAAAGTTAGAAACCTTCTCCATCTTTTACATTAGTTGTAAAGAAGAATTTAGAGAATTAGAGAAATAAAAATTTAGAACCACATAGCCTTTTAATAAGTTATTCTTCGAAACATGAAGTGAAAACTTAAATGTTGATATTTTAAAGAAAGTAGAGTGTCAACTATCAACTGGTAGCGTGAAAGGTGTGATTTGAAAACTAAGAGAAAAACACCCAGAATCTCTTAACTATTATTTTCCTGGGCCTCCTAAAGAAAATTTTGAAACATGCAATCTTTCTTCTTTTGAGATTATAAAATATATTTTTCATTTGACACCTCGTTCAGCTCATGGGCTGGGATTTAAACTCCTACATTTAAAAGATTACAGAAATATATTTTGGATTTATGTTCTTGTAATCTAATTAAACTCTGATTTCTATGGGTAAGTTAAAAACTCAAAGGATGTGTACTAAATAATATTACTCAAATTCTTTATGGAAGATCACAGTGCTCTAAATAAAAACGGTGGTGAAATCACTCCCATCGCTGTTGGTTGCACTTTAAGAAGATTAATTGCTAAATAGTATGTCTTTGCACAACACAACCTATTGCAGTATTTACAACCTTTTCAATTTGGTTTTGCCATCAAGTCTGGAACCAAAGTAATGGTTTACTCTGCAAGAAATTATATTACTTTCAATATGTTTGAAATAGTCTTATTAAAAATAGACTATTTTAAACGCTTTCAACGTGATATCGAGAAGTATTATACTTCTAAGAATGAAAGAACGTCTCCAAGTTCTGACTTTATTGATCAAGTTTACCATAATTCTTCATTTCTATCTTACAAAAATAATCTCCTTGACCGTGCTGAAAGAATGAGGGCTAATTTAAAAACTAGGAAAAAAAGGCTATATGTGACGTAACGACAAAAATCAAACGATTAAATAAAATTTAAAGTGCAAAAATTTAATACGAGTACCTACAAACAAAATAAACGTTAATTAAAAATTAATACGAGTGCACCGAATAAAATAAACGATTTAAAGAATTAAATCCAAAATTGATTTACGAGTACGTACACGATCAGGTGTTCGTCGAACTTATAAAGTAAGTGCTGTGCCATGAACAATTATTAAGAAACCGAGGATTTAAATGAAAAACCTCAACAAGGGCAACAGTTTGCAGACCACCCAGCAGGACCCAGATTGCAACGAAATAACTGCAAAAGTACAATACAACAGAGCCAGAAAAAAAAACATTAAGTCAGGTACCTGTACTGATGACCAAAGGTTAGTTAGTAAATTTGTAGTAGTTTTAGTTTAGTTTTAATTCAACTCTTGTAAATAAATTATGGCACACATCTAAGACACTTGTTGCATGTTCGGAATTCGGTGCGTTATGCGAGAACCACGTGGTCGCGAATTTTAAATGCGTTGTTGCAAAATTTAAATGTAAATGCGAAAATTTATTTAATTTCATAAAGGTGTAAATAGAAAATTTGTATTGTTGATTAATGGATGGTTCTAATGATTGGTACATCGTGAGAGTTAGTTCAAATTGATATTCTAAAAAGAGAAAATGAATTATAATTCCTGGTGAAGTACAGAAAATTATTTTGAGCATTTGATTAAGTGAGCATCACTTTTTTATATCATCACGATATATTTATTTATTTATACGTTTTTAAGTCGTGATTGCAATTAATCAAAGCGATTAATGGTTTTTAAAGTGGTTTATAGATTGTTGGTTTTTAATTTAATTTAGTTAGTTGTTACAATTTTCTTTTTTAAACTTTTGAAGACGACTCTCTTTTATTGTTAGATCTAAACTAGTAAAATCAATTTTATCATAAAACAGTAGTATCGATTAAACTTTGTAGTTTCTGGTTACATTTATCTAAAAAAAAAAAAAAATCCGTTGTAAGGATCTTAAATCAGTGGCGCCTACTTAGATCATTTTGTGTTAACTTTATTTTGTCTAAACGCTATGCGTTCTTTATAATAATTTTGTTTTAATTGAGCTTCCGGAAAAAATGTAACGGGCTACAGACGATAATATGCTTTTGTCTTCTTCACGCTAATGAAACCGTAACACCTTCATTAAACCGGAAATATTTAATTCTGGTGATCAACTGAAAACAAAACCAGATTCCAGTCCGAAAGAAGGTTTGATAAATAATAGAATGTTTCTGGGTATAGTATAATACTATCCACAACTTTTATATTAACACTTACATTAAATCAAAAATTTAGTGTAAAACATTCAACGTTCTCAAAATTTTAATCGGTTTTTACTTTCAATTTAATATTGAATATAGTGCACATTTAAAGATGGCCCGATTTATTATAACCAATAAAATGAGTAATACTACAACTACAATCAGCACATCTAACAGTAACATTTGATACATTGGAACATCTAGAAAGGACTTCTCCCTTTGTGTCCCAAACGTACTCGGTCCACCATACCACTTTTTCCACTACAGTCATAGGTTGATCTTGGATTAAAGTAGTAATTCCGACTACCTTCTCCTTGTACCTATCGACATAACATAGTAGCGTTTCACTTTCTAATTATCCCAGCACATACTTCGCGTTTGAAATGACTTCGGAAGTCAAAGCGTTCGGTTTTGTTGTGGATAAGCAGAACTTGTTCGCTCTGGAATTGCGCATCTGCTACTCAAAAGTCCTGTCAAAATTAAGTACAAACTTTTAAACTGAACATGCGACCGTTACTTATATTAAGTATTTATTTGTTCCATATATTGTATGATATATCGTGGAGATCAATTTCTGTAAGTTTTATTTTAAAATTTTGCATTGTTTAATTAAATGTAATGTTAAATAAATTAATTTTAAATTATATAATGACTTATACTGTAGTTATATTGTATTATCGGAAGAAAACACTACTGTTAAAAAACGGAAATAAAAGTAAACTATAATAAAGATATCTCTTCAAAAGAATAGATTAAAGAAAGAATGCTAAGAACACTTGCCCTGTTTTTACCCTAGATCACAAGGCTGAAACGTTGAGTCAAAAAGAATATTACACGATCCTCACTGAGGCATGTCATATGCGACTTCCTAAATCATTTATGAAAGAAATGGTTTCACTTTTCAAAGGAAATAGTAACATTGATTGATTATCTTTTAATAATGGGTTGATTTCAGTTTAACATCTTTTGCAACATGTACTTCCTAGTTTTAGTGCCAATTCACGTACATAAATGCAAGAGTGTCATGTAAAATTCTAAGTATGATTTAGCCTTTTTCAACCATGGGGTTAAAGAAATCCCATCGAGTCATGTGCCGTCAGATCTTGAATAGCCGCTGGGTTCTAATCTAGAAGATATTCTGTTGATTTTAAAGCATTGGAATAATCTGATTAATTATCTGATAACGAGATAATCTTGCAGTACTTTTAAACTGGAAAATCCGTCAATAATACCATCTCTCATAACTTGCTCTCACAATGTCATTGATGATTCCCAATTCCCAAGCGGATCGCTATTACAATTTGAAATACATTATCAGTTAGGAGAGTACCCAACTCCTCGCATGAAATAGCGTATTGCCAGATTCCTGATTATGGAGCAGCCAGAAAGCGCTCTTTGTCAGTGTCAGAAGAAAACTTGATGTTGTCTTATAATGACCAAATACCAGTTCTTTTAAAAATTAGATTAACTTAAAATTCTTACTATAGTCACACGCCATATCCTTAATTAAATCCACTAATGATGAAAAAGTCAGCTTCTTGAGTAAGAAAAGAACAATCTAAAAGTAGAAAACAGCAGCTAAAGGATAACATCAAACACCTTCATTATAACGATCCTTCCATAAGCAGTGGGTAGAAAAGCAAAATTAAGGATAGTCGCTAATCCAGAATCTCATCGAAAGATTGTACTTAGACATCAAAGAAAAAAAACTTATTGAAAACTTCTTTGTTGCCGGTTCAATTATTGGAGCTCCAAAAGTGTGAAATTATTATGGATCGAGCGTATTCTTGGTACTAACTCATTAAAAGTAAAAAAATTTGGAGTTTCATCATTACAAAAGAAAATCTCACACTTGCTTGGATTAATCTTTAACCCAATTTTTTGTATTTTATGATTAATGATTTAAAGTAATTCAAAACAACATATGATTCCCCACCTAGAATACCACATTAAGGAATCATAGATTAAATTTGAAAGAAAGTGAAGCTATAACCTTCTGAATACCTAGAGTAAAAAGTTCTTAGGGCCACCTTGTTGAGCACCCATTTCAGAATGTATGCAATGCCCCGAACTGAAGAAAAGATACTTGACCGTAGCATTAAAAATAGTTTACTGCTTTTAGAACATGCTCTTATAGTTTTTTTAAGAAAAGCTTAGGAGAAGTCAACTTTTAAAATAACCTTGAACGATTCTTGGTTCAAAGTGGTCGTAAGTTCTAATGTAGTGAACTACGACTTTACATCCTCCAGTGAACATCTCTCTCAAAACTTTGATATCTGCAAAACACAGTGAATAATTGAGCAATTGTCAAATCACGTGGTGTTCCATGGCTAACTAATGCAAAAATTGACGAGTTAGCTATACCACTATGCTATATCAACTTGAAGGCATTTTAATTATCTATCAGAATTTTAAGTAATATACAGAGTGTTCTGTTGAAAAAAAAAGTTTTGACCTTTTTGTATGTCACGTCAAAATCATTAATTTTTAAACCGCCCTGTATAAGATAAAATAAATTTATTTCAGTACCTATTAAATATAAAGCTTTGCAAACTGCATCTAAAATTTCAGTTTTATATGATTCAAATAGCAGCTAAATTTAAATTTTGGTGGGATCATATTTTAAAAAAATAACCTAAAATAATTATTATCTCGAAAACCGGTGTAGATAGGTATGGGAACTATCTTCAAAAAAAATTATCAGTAAGAAATTGTGATTCTAAAATTAAATAATATAGAGGTGTTTTAAATTTAACAAGTTGTTACTACTTTTGAGTAGAAGCAGCAACACCGCCAAAATGAAAAAAATTAGAAATATAGTTCGTGTCTATTTATGGCAATAGCCAAATTTCAGATTACTCCTATGCCCTGTTTTCCATAAACGTCTAACCTACCATCGACCATCAATGATCCTGTATATCTCTTTTAGTTTTGAATTCACGGCTCTTGTTTGAACTGATTGTTTCTTGCCGACTTAAGTCTTATCTTCTCCGGTTTTGATTACCGTGTTGGGGTTGTGGAAGCCGGACAAAACTAAAACAGACCTTTTTTAAAACAAATAAACTTTCATATTTTTGGTACTGTAGCTGTTAAATTAAATCATCTCTTTCAATTAAGCTGATGAGCACTTGACTTATATTGATTTTTAGATATAAAATGTTCCTGTAATAAGTTTAAACTTTTTCCTGTAACAACATTGACTATAGTGTAATTAGTAATGGGAACGTAATCCCTGATCAAATTCTATACCTGAGTAGATTGCATATAATTAAATGCTTTATAAAAAACACCCGAAATCGAACTAAACTTATATTCCACCAACACCAACATTGAGAGTTTGGCAGTCAAGACGCGGTGCATGATTTAAAATGGAAGTAAAGGTCATAATAATAAAATTAGTTTATGACATGTTCAAAGAGGTACTTATACCGGGCTCAAAAGAAGATGAAAAAATATTAGGGGAAAATCCATTAACGAATATACACACTTACAGAGACAATCATGAAATTTCTCACAATAGAAATTAATAATTTAATTACAATGAACAGGGAACAACATTATCAGACAAACAGTAGAATAGGCAATAGAATATAATATAGTGCTTCACAGATCTTACCAAAGCATTTGACCAGATAAGATTACTAAACAGGGTAAATTTAATGATAGAAAAATCCTGACTTTCTAAACTCTACTTATTGTCGTCTGTTACTCTCACCTTACTTATGGCTGAAGAGGTCGGTGCTGAATCGACATGGTCATTGTAATTATGAGTTTTTTCTGTTTTTCATTTTTTAAATATTTCCTGTGCCGTAGTTAAAGGAACCGTACAAACTAAAAATATTAACCGGAATTGAACGGGGTGGCAGCTCGGCCTCATTCTATTCAATATTTTTGTTGGTTAAAATTATAACACCGTTAAAATAAACTGAAAAAAGATATTCCTTGAACCCAACGAGATAATAATCATTCCCTAAGCTGATGACCCCTTACTTATACCGGAAAACGAAGGTGATCTACAGTATCTACTACAGAGTTTCAGAATAGAAGCATCTCAACAAGTAAAGCCTAAGACCTAACAACCCAATTAAACAAGTTATGTCACCTCAATACCGTAGGTGTCAGTATAACAAGCTGTTGAGACCTCTACAGGTAAGTATTACTTCAAACTAACAGAGTAGATATAACATCAAACTGCTTACGAGACATCGTTTGGAGGAATAAAGAGCGTGATACTAGTAATGACCAACGCTGCAGAAACACGTGTTGAATTAACCAAACCCAAAAGAAAAAATAAGAAAATAAGAAACAAAGAACTTGTAAAACGGTACATATTGTTAGATGGGTACGACAACGACAAAGATACCAACACGAACACACGTAACAATATTCGACTAGCAAAATAAAACAACCAAAACGACCCACAAAAAAATGGTGTTTAAATAAAGACAAAAACTTCAGAAATTAGCAAGTCGTATGAGTTAGTCCACTGGTGTATAAGAGTTGTAATAAGGTAAAAGAAAATAATAAATAGATACCAGAAGGCTCTAGAAAGAGAAAGAAGAAAGACGTGGTTTTTAGTGATGGGGATTAAAATTATGTATTTCAAAAGAAAAGGAAGAATACATTATTAAGAGTTATAATTAAAGAAAATATATTAAAAGAGTACAGAAGTCGATAGACTTTTGTAAATGAAACATCATCACAGAACGAATGTTTAAAATCATTTTTTAAAAAGAGAAACACCGAGAATGGCTAGCAAATTGACTGTAGAAACTGAATCAGTGATGTCGAACTCAGGTTCATCGACGAGAAATCTGCTTAGATGATAATCTACTCTTTATAAAACTTGTTTTTAAAATTCAGAAAAGTGGGGATAGGAAGAAAAAAATAATAAATTAAAGTGAATTGGATGAATGGAAGAAGGAAAAGAGACTAACAATACAACAAAATGGCGCGGCGGTTAAATTGAAAGACAATTACAAAAGAAAAAATATATGACGTCATGAATAAAGAAATAAAAAACCTAGTGTTTATGCTAAAGGGGCAAAGGAAGACTCGATAGAATTCCAGTTGGACATAAAAATACATAAAGTTGGATAAAATATAAGAATAGCTATTGAAATGGATGAAACCAAAAAAGAAGATAGAATTTTAAAAAAAGAGGAATCAAAACACAAACAGCAAAAAAAGGAAATAAAAATTAAAAAGTAGATGTAGAATTACTAAAATTTTGGACAGGAAAAAGAAAAAATTAATAAATTGGGCAATGGTTATATTCATGAGGACAATATAATGTTCTTCAAATTATAATAATCACAGTACAAATGAAAAAGTTCAAGAGATGTAATTGGACTGTTAACATAGAGATACATAGATAGGTGTAGCAGTTACACAAGTTGATCCTTCGATAATTATAGCCAACATAAGTGTTAGCAAAAATAATCACAAATCGCCTGCTGTAAGTTCGCAACAATAGTATATAAACACTCTAGGAACTTACAACAGGTGATTTGAAAATAATTATCAAAGGATCAACTTCTGTAACTGCTTTTATATACCTGTCGACAGTTGCTCAATGCGAACCATTTGCGTACCTGATCGCTAACACGAGTCGACACTCAGATGTCATGCGTTATAGTTTATACACAAAGTTTAATTTATTTTTATGTTTCGGTATTTACAACAAAACAGATAACAAAAATAAGAATTTAAATATTCTTCTTATTCTCTAAAAGTTTAACTTCCTTCTTGCCTCTCTAGCCTTCCTTCAACACGTTCTTCACTTCTTTCTTTTAGATTTATACATTCATCCTTCATCTGCTTTATATTTACCCACCGTTCCTCACGGATCCCACAATTTCTTTGGCTACTCCAAACAGTCATTATCTTGCCATTTTTTCATTTGTCTGTAACGTCATTATTTTACTGTAACCTATTTTACCTTTTATCATCATAATTTCTACTGCAATCAGTCTTTTCTTATCTTCTATCTCACCTCACATACCCTCTTCTTCAATATGACAGTACCTTTTTTATGTTTTATCCTTTTATTTTTCATTTTCTTCAAACAGTCTGATCCGTGACAATTCTTTCTATACAGGGTGGTTCTTTTTAAAACGTTATAGGTTAATGGTTTTGGTATCAAAATGAAGCTAAATTAGTCCGTATAGCTGTTAGAGTCAAATGAACAATAAAAATAAAAGTAAGTTTTGATAATGAAAGAAAATAGCATTGTTGTTTAAACAATCAACATCTACCTTTTGACAATAAGGTTGAAAGGAAAGTCATTAATTGCAAATAAAAGCTTTATTCCCAAGAAACAGCTTTGAATGATATTAGAACTAAACTAAATAGGAAGGTTATAATAATAAACATCAAAAATTACTAATTTTATTGATGAACTCAAAAAGACCGTGTATTCAGCTGATACGCTATGCGCAATAATTTTAGATGCGTTTTGATACCAAACCATTTTTGCCACTTGGAAGGGTGAGGAGCAGGAATTGAAAACAGTTCACAATGCTAAATTCCATGGCCTGTTTTCAAAAGCACCACCGTGTTTACATTATGAGATAATTAGTCTAGATCTGGCGTGGTTAAGTTAACCATTTTGTATAATATCGTAAAGTTTTGAATGCAATTTTAAGAAAAATCGTTAACGCTGTTTTCGAGAAAATCAAAGTTTAATTTTGCACTCTAATTTTAAGAGTAGAAAGGAAAAGAAAAGAGTACCCCTGAGGTTTTACAAAGCACAATTTAATACTTTCTCTCTAGGTATGCCAGAAAGTAAAAAAAATTATAGTTTTCTGTTTATTTTAATTATTTATTAATAATAGAAATGAAAATATTTTCTGTTCAATAAGGTCTCTCAACGTATGGTTAAATGCCTTTCAATATTATTTTGTAAATATAGAAAAGTACAAAATGTTTCAGTCAAGAATTATTTTAATTTTTTTGATAATTATAGACTTTAGAAGGACAAATAACTTTCATTTGAAAATTTTTGTAGATATAATGACAGGTTGCAGTCTGTATACTAAAATCTGAGACACCATGTATATTCGAATTATAATTTGTGAAAACTGTAACTAAGAGTATACAGGGTGTCCCAAACTGAGTAGGAGATACAATTTTGGTTAAATAGGCAATAATGTACAGTTTATTATTCTGAATTGATTCTGCAGAGAAAACTTAAAATTCCGAGTACTTCTGAAGATATCCGGGGAAACACAAAAACTACGTTTTCTGAAAAGTCCAATATTTCTGTAACCGTGCAATATCTCGAAATTAGTTAGAATATTGGTATCAAAAAGTATGGCCTTTTCTACTTAGAATCGACTGATCTATCGATATTTGCCATCTAAATTGCGATATAACATCGTGTGAAAAAGTTCTTGTACATATTTCTATCCACGTACGGTTTGTTTCTACCTACAAGTTCCTAGTAGCTCTAGATATCTCTTATGACGTAATCCTAGGTGACGCCTTATAAATTATTCGTACAGTAAAAAAACCTTTTATTTCTGAACGATTCTCTCAATCAGCCCACGACCACTTCTAACCAAGAGGAGCAGCCGGTAGGCCTTCTAGCACTGTTATATATATATTTTTTGTTTACAAATAAACCGTAATAAATAAAGAGGAATGCAAAGGCACGAGGAGGAGAAGAGAGAGAAGCATGAAAGAGGTGAAGGAGTAAAGTAGATGTGAGTGAGCTTAGAAATGAAGATCGAGGAAAAGAAGGATAAAGATGACATTCAATTAAATTGGAAAATACTGTAAAAAATATTAAGTTTTACTTTTAGAACCATATGTATCTAATTTATATAGTTAAGTCACTATTTGTGTTCAAAATGTGTCCTAATCAACTAGTACTTTGGTATTGTAGGACCCTTGTTTGCATGCGGTTTGTATTTTACCCAAATTTGCAAAAAAATTATTTCACACTAAACAACTTTTTAAAACAATAAACATAAAAAATAATATAATTTGAGTATTTTCTCATACTCATACTACTCCTAAATTACTCTCTTTGTAATAAATAAAAATCAACAAAATCGGTAAACAAATAAAGTTTTCTTTCTTTTTTTTTTTTAGTCAGTTTTGTTTTCAATTTTGATGTTAAACAATATGCACATTTAAAGACAATTTGAATTATTGCTAAGTAACACAGTAATAGAAACTACAATTACAAACAACACGTCTAACAACAATATTTGATAAATGGGTATATCAAGAAACGGGCTTCGTAAATGTTTCTTTCCCTTTATGTTCTTAAACGTACTCAGTCCACCAGACAACTTTTTCCAATCCAGTCATAGGTTGGTCTTGAATCAACGTACCGATTTCGACCACCTTCTTCTTGTACCTATATCAACATCACATTTAATTTTACTTTTTGTAACAAGGATCCATACTTCGAGTTTTCAATAACTTTCATAATTTTATTTTGAAATCATCTTTTGTCTAAAGTTTTATGATCCACAGAAAGTCCTATGCCTTTCGCCACCATCTTTTGCACATTTTGAAATTGATCGGCAAAAGGGCATACCTAATTTATAGGTACAAAGCTAAAAATAGCTTCTTCCATAGACTGCAAACCACCTTTGAGTTATGAAGAGTTTAATGTTAGGATGTTCTAAAAGTTTGAAAGTAAGTGTCGCTGAAATTCTTCATCTTACTTAACACGCTTTCTTGTGATAGCCATTTATGCGTAATAACATTTTAGGTTTATTTAAAGTTCGTCTAGCTCAAATTTCCAATAAAACTAAAAAGGCACTGGCTAGCGTTTCTAGTATTATTTTTGTTTTTCTGCTGATAAATCTGCTTTTACGTTTGAAACTGAGACTGAAATAAATAAAGCCGTTTGTTGCTTGGTCTAAACGTATTTGTAATTCCTAAAAACAGTAATAAAAGTATAAAGTTATTTAATATTTAAACCCATTTGCCAAAGGTTTTTCTCCTTTCTGTATTTTCCTCCAATTTGTATTGCTAGAAGGCACCTCAAACTCTGAATTTGATGGAAATTGTCTGGTATTAGCCTAAACAGCAAGCTAATATTTTAGAAATTTCGTCTATCAGTGGAATTCTGTTTTAAATGTTTGGTGCACAATTTCTTGTTGCTGAGCGCTAAATAATATATTAGAAAAAGGCCTGAAACACAAAGTAGTAAAAGCACTTTGAACTTTAATAAGAGTCAATTTTTCATCGTAGTAAAATTGACCATCTGATGATATGGATGATTTTGGGTTACCAACAAAAATTAAAGCAAATGGTGGTGGGTCCATTGTGGTAACTCCATAAAAAGTAATAAAATAAAAGCCAAACACATTATAAATTGGTAAAAGATATTCGACTATTACCAAGTCAAAGTGTTCGGTTTCGTTGTTGATGAGGGCACTGACTTGTTCGTTTTGAAACTGTTATATCTGCTATTTCGAATGATGTTTTAATTGGCTATCTGCAAACTTTCAAAACTGAATTTTCGCGTGCCTTAATCGTATTTAAGTTAATTCTCTTCTGTTCCATATATCGCATGATATTTTATGGAGATCACTTGTAAGATTTGTTAGCGATGAGTTATTATTGTGGGATCCGCCGTTAAAACTCTTAT